>SZWC01001581.1:219033-235876 GCA_023375785.1 Penium margaritaceum | reverse complement strand
ACGAGTCGAGGAATCGGAAAAGTTTTATCTAGGACTAAGTGAACTTCAATGGTAAGTGTACTTCGATGGTAGGTTCCGAACAAGTGAAGCGCATATGTACAATGGCAAGAGACACAATGAGGCATATGTTGGGTCTTGGGTGCCCCGGCCAAGCGACATGTGTGACGTCATGCTACAAGCGGTATTTTCAGGTTCCAATGAGAATTCAAGGGGTTCCAAGAATATCAAAAGCGGTTTTGTAAGAGTAACGTCGTCGAAAAGTTAACCAAACAGTATCAAACCATCGATACACTTTTGTTGACCCTTCTCGAGAGTGGTCGAACGTGTCATAACCTTTAGAAGTGAAATACTGAAAGTTTTGGCAAGTGGCCAAAATGCCCTTGGCCGATGAATGTAAACTCCTGGGGTCGATGCGCTTTAGGCCATGAATGTAAGGATAGAAGTACCCGCTCACAAGGTGTATATCTGATACGTAACACCCCCCCCCCCGGGTTTAATCACTTCACGGCGCATTCGCAGACGTAGGCTGACGAGGACGGTAACATCCCTCAATGATATGATCAGCATCCCGAAGGTTATAGGGCTCCTTACTATGATGTGCGACATCGCACCCTCGCCACTGAACCAGATTCTCTCCCGTTTTTCCATGGCGTTGATGTGGTGATGTCTTCAATCACGTACTCTGTATCCCTATCCACTTAGATTGGAGGTGGAGGAGCAAAGTCTCTGCTGAGGAAGTTATTGTTCTTGTCCCAACAATGTTGTAGACGCTGAGGGCAAGGTGGGTTTCCATACTGTCTCCTAGGTATGCGAAATCAAGCGACAACAGGAGTTTTCCTTCACTTGATCTCAGACGGGCCCAAGCATGGGGTTTGAGCTTCACGAAGTCTTGTCCACGAAATTTGATGTTTGCCAAGCTATGCAGACGCAGTTGCCAACGCTGGACATGTCATCGCTGCAATGCTTGTCCACTGCCTGCTTCATAGCTTCTTGCGTCTTCACGAGATTCTCTTGTGCTTCTTTCTAAATGCTTGTGGCGTACTGTTGGTGGATGTCGACCGTGGGAATATTGCTCAGGCTCCGTAGTCCTGTCGGTGTGTGCTTGGAAGCTTTCACAACGAGCCGGATATTACACGTTGCTGTACAAGTTGCATGGTTTTATTTAACTTTGGTGATCGACAGCTGTGTTGCCCAATTGGTGTTTGGAAGTGCGGAGGAGTTGTTCGAGTGCCAGATCGGTCTGCTTAGTTTGCTTGTCGGATTGAGGATGGAAGGCCGTTGATAGCTAGATTCGACTACCATAATGCGTCACTAATTCGCACCAAAACGGCTAGTGAAGCGGCCGTCTCTGTTGGTGACAGTGGTACATCGCACGTTGTGTAGCCGCACGATCTGATTTGGAATAGGCATGCTGCTTCTTCTAGATAACGGTGATTGCTGTTGGAATGATGCATGGCATTCTAGAGAATTGATCCTCCACCACGAGGACATCGTTATGGCCCTATGGAATGAAAGATAGCCCTGTCACAAAATCCATGTTGATGTCGACTCATAGCTTTGACGGAATAGGGAGAGGCTGGAGAATTCTTGGCGGCCTCATGCAATGAAATTTCTGGCACTGACATTTGTCGCACGATTTGCACAATGCGGCCACGTTGGCCTGAATCTTGTACCACCAATACTATCTTTGTAGCTTCTTGAGCGTCTTGTATTCACCATGTTGTCCACTTGGACCTGTCTTGTTGCATCCCTCCAATAGCATCTGCCGCAACTCCTCATTTGTGGGTACGACGATCTATGAGTGATACCGTCGTTAGTAGGGAGCGTCAAACAAAAATGTAGTCTTGTCGTACCCGTTGAACTCCTCATAGCCCTTCGCAAACAGCTTCACGAGGTACGGGTCTGGTTCGACGAGCAACGTGTTAATCCCGGCCATCAAATCGACTTTGAGCATTCACTATGTTTGGTTTCCTAGGTTGGTACTCGATGTCATAGTCGAGTTGAAATTGGGAAAATCCATCCCTCATGTTTTTCTATGTCTCAAATTTGGCTGAGTCTTGAGACCTATGAAAGCATGGTGGTCGGAGTGCATGACGCATCTTGGACATTCCAATTAACATCGCCACATCTTGAACGCGTGCACAACTCAGGGTGTTTCTTTTTTGTGCACTGCGTAGTTGATTTCTGGTCCACATTGTTTTCTCGACATATACACATGTCGGTTGTTCTCCACCACCGTTGTCTTGGAGGAGAATGGCTCTGACTGCTTGGTCTGATGTGTCGGTGGCCATGATGTGGTCCACCGTCCGATCTACCAATCGTAGGAATAGTGCCAATGTCACAATACTTCTCAAAGAATCACGCACTTCTCATTCGTTGTCTCCCAAAATCCACTTGGTGATTTTATTAGTGAGATGGGAGAGAGGCACTGCCACATGGACGTAGTTTGTAACGAATCGATGGCAGTAGTTATAGAATTCTAAACATACTTGCATGTCATGAACATTGGTTGACATGCAACAACCGAATCCTACTTTGACAACAACATTGCAAACAAAACGAAGAGTGCAATGGTCGATGTAGCACTGTCGATGATTCTTGGGGATCCATTTTGCAGATTTCTACACACAAATCTATCATATGTTGCACTTGGTAGATGGAGAATGAAAAAAGGTCTGTGGAGTTGAATTATTGACAACAAATGGGACAAAATTCTTCCTATTCGACAACCACAACTTACGTAAAATGGGTGGCAAATGAAGAACGTATCTATGTTATATGTCGAACCTGCATGTGGGCCGATTTTAGGCATTTCCGAAGGACACATCGAATTTGCATGTCTAAAGATGGTAGGGATTTCCCAAAAACCACAACCACATCATGAGGTGATGGGTCCATGACGTGGTGACATGGCAACGAACGCCATGGAGATGGCATGCAATGCTCGCGACATCAGAAGATGGTGGCAGGTGGTTACATGCGGTCATCAATTGCAGGCGGAGTCTGTCGCCCACCTTCGATGTGAGACCCATTCCTACTCTGCACCACACGACGGTGACAATACCTGGTCATCAACTAAACAAGGTTGTGCGTGGACATGGTGTTGATTCTCTTCATTAGACGTGGTGAGTCAATGTACAGAGTACTCTAGTCATGTAGTCCGTCTCAGAAAAATCCTACATACCCATTATTGTCACTAAAGCATCCCATCTTTGGGCAAGTGCCTGAAGGGTAAGGGGTAATGTGTCTTTCCTATCGGTGCCCTTCTAATCAGCCCCGCCTACCAGTCCATCCTCGGTTTCATGTGTCGCGGCACTCCGTTCAATAGTAGCTCCACCCTCATCTTGTTCGCTGCTTCGTACTTCATGGAAGACTATCTTGGATGGTCAGGGATCTTCTCTTGCACTTTCACAATACCCATCATTTTGCGTGTTGCCATGTCGCCAAGGAGGAAGAAAGGCTGCCACCATTGAAAAATTTCAACACTCTCAGATCCACGCTGGTGCAACCTTGGTCAGCAGGCCAGCCTGATTTCTGCTGGATGGGGACCCGCTTTCCAACCTGCTCCACGGCCTTCCTTGACACCCAATACATAGCCTGCCGTGGCACCTGCTACACAGCCTTTCATGACACCTACTACACAGCCAACCCCGGCACCCCTACAGAGCATACCCCGGCACCCCATTTATGGCACCCATTGCATTGCCTATCCGGCACCCCATTTACAACCCAGTATACAATCTGCCTAACTTTCCACTCAGCCTTACGCTGCCTACTGAGCTACACAGCCTGCTCTGGCATGTTCTGTACTCTGCAACCAGTCTTTTGTTCACCCTACTACAGATGCCAATGCACAGTGGATGCATGGCCTTGCTTGGCACCTGCTCCACAGGCTCGACCGGCACATGCCGCTCCACGTAATCTGAATCCTGCACATTCTCCTCCTTGTCGAACCCGCTGTACACCATCACCGGGCAGCCACTACGTCATGTAACCAAAATCGTGCTCCCCCTCCACTCGCCTGGCTACCCTTGCTACACACAACCAGAATCCTACACTGTTGGCAATAGCTCAACCGCCTCGTGAGACTCAAGTCCAAGTCGCTACTGACACACGTACAACTCTTGATGGTATGAATCATATACCTCCATAGGTTTAATGCCCGGATCACTCGTACATTGCTACTGTTAACAATGTTCTGAAAATCCGATTTACGAAGTTTTAAAACCACGGAGTCTTCATGATCCACATAGCCGACACAACTGGTGCCATCTCCAATCAGGCATGTCGTGCCGAAATGACCAATTTCGTGATCATTGGACGTCTATTTGCTAATTGACCCACAGTGCAAGTCGTGCATGTTGCAAACATGGTGTGCGACCGACTTGGCATTTCATCACATATCACATGGAGTGCAAGAATAACTGTCCCCCAACTTCCTCACACCATATTCAAGCTTGAACACCTCGGTTTCACTTGTTTCTAGACATTCCTTTGATAGTATTCTAGTCATACCACTGCTTACAATAGTACTAAATCGTGACAACATCGATGAGTATGTGAGAAACTGGCCCATAAAGACACTTTGACCAAGTTTATCTGGCCACCATGCTAGTCGAACATCATTCCACATGACAACATTCATGTTTAAATGTTGATCCCCTTGTGAAAGGGATTCAGCCATCTGGTTATCATAAAAACCGTCTAGACTTTTGTGCGGTTTTACAGGTCATGCCTTGGCATTCGATGTAGTCCATGCATGTGGTAATGTATGTCCATGAGTGAAATGGGATGTCACCCCTCTTCTCAATGTCAAAGAGCAGCGGCAACATTGATGCATCTTATACATGTGTATATGTGCGGTACAATCTTCACTCCATGAGCAATGCAATCGGCACTCACACAAGTGGTGCAGTCAGCACCCATGTCCATAGTGCTCTCCACATTTTCATGCACAGTCAAGTTGACAATGCAATAGGTACTCATTGCAACAAATTTATTGACAGTCATTTCACTTGCGCATTCGATCCTCATTTCACTTTTGTGATTCGTCGTAAAAAAACACAATACTTATGGTGTTATTGACATTGGCATCCATGGTCCAGTTGGCACTCAAGTAGATATGCATTCGGCACTTGCATCAGTTTAGCACCCCACAATCGATTGAATAAGTTATTTGGCACTAGCGCCACTAATGCATATGGCATATGTGGCTGAAGTGCAATTGACACTTTTCTCATTGGTGGACTTCTTACCCAGGAAAGTAGAACATCCAGTACTTGAGTCAAAAATGTGATTGGTGCTCAGATTGGTTGTGCAATCTACATGTCAATGATGTACTTAACACCTGTTTTTGTAGAGAATTTTAAAATTTCAGGAGTATAACATGGACTTGTACAAGTGGTGCATTTGGCAGTAGAGAAAACATGCAAGTCAAAATGACATTGATTGTGCACTGGTGCAAGTGACACTTCTCTGTGTGTTATCAGCACATACCATATTCCAACAATCATTTTAAAAACACTGATTACCCTCTCATTTAAACCTAGTACATAACTAGGTCTTGTCTTGATTGCTAGTATGTAGAATTCTGCTGTAGCAACATCCGCACGGGCTGCTCATCACCGTCCGGTAAGCGTCTCTCCTCCCCTTTCTCTTGGTGGGATTTGTAGCCACAAGACATGCAAAAGGAAACTGCTGTCCATTTGTACACAGCACTCATGGAAGACGTTATTAGCCTTGTGAGTGTCCTTACCCAGACGGCCTCTGTTATTATAGATGCACCTATAGTAGCCACAAACATGTTTGCCCCTGCTGCTAGAGCTTCGCGTGCACCGGCCTTGACCTCGGCAGGGCGTGCTACCAAGGCATGCAATGAGGCTAAATTTTTCGTTGGCCCCATTGATGCAGCCGCCACTGATATAGGTACACAGATATCTACAGCAGCGTCAGCCATCGCATGAATGATGACCTTAGCTCCATCTACTAGCGGCAACTGCAGCCTCCTTCCGCACTTCTACTTCAGCCATTGTCACCGCAACAAAATCTACTCCATCTACCTCCTTTAGCTTCATCACAACTACAGTCCCCGTTATAGCTATCTTCACCATTCTAGGCGCTGCCTTCCGCCATTGGAGCACTTTCCCTAGTGTCGCCTGTTGCCAAAATGCATTCTCTTTGGTGCCTCCTTTGCTATGTTTTCTCCTCTACTTGCCTTTCTGTGGAGCCCGTCTCCCTCTTTCACAATGTGACCTGCTCTTGCATGTTGTGGCTGCCTGCATTCTATCCTTGCGCTATCTACAGTGGCTTGTCTTGTCTGACTCGGGTTGGACTGTCCCACAGTGTCCAGACCCCTTGCCTAAGGCATCCTCATTCTTACCACGCCCACTAGGGCAAAAGAAACTCTTCCGAAATCTTTCCGGCAGGCCCCTCACGTTGTCACCATGCCTGGTGACAATGAGTCAGTCATTGTAGCTCTTCAGTGCCAAATGGCTTGTGCTCTCAAGGCTCAGCAGGAGGCTGAAGACTGCCTTAAGCTAGCTGAGGACAGTCGTGTTGCTTTTGTTGACGTGTTAGCCACTATGGTACTACGTCTCCCTGCTATGTCTACTGTCCCGCATTGTGGTACCAATGCTGCTCCTACCGCTTGCACACCTTCTACCTCCAACAATTCTACCGTTGCACAGGCTGGCATGCCTGCTATAGCAACCCCTCTTGTTGTGCTGCGCCAACATGACTTCTTCTCGCAGCCACCTACACTCACCTATGGACTCACCTTCTCCTGTTTGGAAGAGTGCTTCTGCACCTAAGCATTGGAGGAGCAGTTGTGGGAGTAGTACTCTCGAATTGTTCCTCCCTACACACCTCTAGCTACTGATTTTGCTCGTGCTATTCATGCCCTCATCGCCGCTAGACCTGAGCCGCTAATTCATGATGTTGGCAATTTCAATGCTAACCCTGCTTTTTAGCGCCTCCCTAACCCTATTGGCGCCCATGCCATACTGCGTCGTCGTACCATTGTCACTAGCCAAGTCACTCATAGCGGGCTTACGGTCCTGTTTGACACGCTCCACATGCATACTAATGAGACTGCTGATGCGTAATGGGTTTGTGATCTCTGGTTCCTTTGCGAGCTTGGTGACATAGCGCTTGGCCAGCTCTCTGCTGTCCTCACCATGATCAACGACCTCATTCCGGAGCTGTCTTTCCTCCTTCCTAACATCAAGGGGGATGGGCTCCCGCGTCTTGCCTCGCAACCCGTTCCACCAAAGTCTCCACCTGTGGTTGGGGCTCTCGAGGACTTGAGCTCCGAGCGTCTTGTTGCCTCGTGGACTCATCTACCAAACGAGTGCCTCAACCGCTCTGCTATCATGGGTATTGCTATAGCCACTACTACTGCCACACCCACCTCTTCGTCTACATCTTCCTCTTCCTGTTCTTCCTCGTCCTCTTCTACCTCCACCCATGCCTCCCAGGGCCATGGAAAAGGCAATGATAAGGACAAGGACAAGGGCGCCACTACTCCACCACATTTCCTCAGCGCCATCGTGTGCTGGAACTGCGGCTCCTCTGAGCACTCTATCCGCACCTGCCCCGTCCCTCAAGATGATCTTTGTCTCACTCAGTCAATGCACACTCACTAGGCTCGTACCTCCAGCTCCTTTGAGTCCTCGACCTCCATCTCTTCGGCCACATCCCCCACGCTGACCCTCTCTCCGCCCAAGCCCACTCCATCACTGGCGTGCCTTCTCCTCTACGGTATGGCCCATATCCCTAGAATTGGCCTCCTCCGTACGGTGCACCCACGTATATTGGACCCCCATCCTCTCCCTACAACACAACAATGTGGTTTCATCCTTCCTCCGCCATGTCTTCTCCTACCCCGCCAGTGTCTGTTGCTGTAGACCGTGAATACTGGGAGTGCCATTTTGAGAACTCCCTCCTTCATCTTCTTTGCCTTCGTGATCAAGGAGGTGAGAGTGTTGACCCGCTCGCTTGAGGTATTGCTTTTCAGATTCACAGTGTCCTTCATGGGGATCTCTCCTATCACGTTGTGGGCTTCTTGTGTAGGTCTGTCTCGTGGAATGAGTAGAGGTAGTCCGTCTTCCTTCCTCACTGTCCCTCCTTCTGTTCTCTACCCGGATCGTCTACATTCTTCGTTGGCACTGTTGCGACCTCAGGGGTTCTGCCCTCTGTGTGTGTTTCCAGTGGTTTTTGGGTCCTTGACACCAGAACAACCCACAACATGACGTTTTTTTGCTCTTTGTTTGTTTCATTTGTCCTTATTCGGACGGTTCGCTTTTTTTGTACTAGATCCGGACAGTTGCTCCCTATTCAGAGTGTTGGATTCATACGTTTTGCTAGCCCCAGTGGTGTCCTATATTTGCTTGATGTTCTGTATGTGCCTTCACATGAGCGCAACCTCCTATCTGTGCCGTCCCTCGATCATCAAGAAATGGAGCTCATTGCCAGTGGTAGTGTTGGCACTATTTGTGTACGTCCCTCTGGCTGTGCTGTCTTACGTGGCGTGAAGTGTGGCAAGCTCTATGATGTGTCCTTGCATGCCTCCTCCACTCCCGCGATGGGCACTGGTCTCGCTCACATTGCACCCTCTCTCTCGCCTGACCTTATCAGCCTCTTGCACTGTCGCCTTGATCATGTCCACACTTATGCCATTCACAACATGCTTCCTCTTAAGCCTACTGTGAGTCTTTCTCCCTTTACATTCCGTACCCCTTGCCCCAATAACTTTCTTGACTATGTGTAAGGGAAGATGTATCCCTCACATTTCTATTCCTCTGTGTCTTAGTTTATCCATCCTCTCGATCATGTGCATGTAGATGTCATGGGACCTATGCCCCATGACCTCCTGGACAACATTGGTCGCAATGTCTTGTGTCTTACTAACGATTTCTCTTGCTTTCTTAGGTGTTCACTCTTTTTCATAAGTAGACCGTTTGCTCTGTCATTGATTCCTGGCATGCGCAAGCCAAACACACCTGTCAACGCCCATTATGTAACTTTTGTAGTGACCGTGGCGGTGAGTTCCTTGGTCCCACCGCCCGCCTCCTTGACCCCTGTGGGGTGTGTCTGGAGACCTTCGCTCCTTTTACACTCCAGCATAATGGTTTCTCCAAGTGTTGGAATCGGACGCTTGCCGATGGAATTCGCACCCTCTTGTCTGAGTCTGGCCTATGTTCTCTCTTTTCCTCTGAGACTGAGTTACATGACGTGGGTATAGAATCGCGTCCCCCACGGTCCTCTTTTCCACACTGTTATACCTTTTGAGCGCTGGCATGGCTATCGGGCTGACTTTTGCCTAGCTTGGGTCTAGGGTAATATTGCCTTCGTCTGGCTTCCAGAGGATCCGTGTGACGGAAAACATTCTCCTCGTGGTCGGCTGTGCCCCTTTCTTGGCGTGTGTGCATAGTCCAAGGCTTGAAACTTCTGGGATGCCATTCGTCAGCGTGTCATTGAGTCCAACGACACCCTACTCTTTGAGTCTGTCTTCCTTAGGGCTCACCCTTCCTCTGCCACACTCCTCATGCCGAATCCACAAATGCCTGCATAGTGCAAGTCACTCTCCAACGGCTTGGTCATGGAGTCAGCAAGCATGCTCTTGCTTCTCCACTTCTGTAAGTCCACCACGTTCTTCATGACCAGATCACATGAGTAGTGGTGACGTAATTCAATGTGCTTTGTTTGCCGAGAGATGATCTCATCTTCAGATATCAAGATGGTGCTCATGTTCTCCACGTGTACGACTGTGGTATCCTTCTATGGCACTGTCATTTTGACAAGCACGCTGCACATCCATTGAGTCTCCTTGCACAACTGAGACAAAGCAACGTACTCTGCCTCAGCCGTGTACACGGAAACACAGTCCTTCTTCCTGCTAGCCTATGAGATGGCAGCGCCATTCAAGATGTACACGTATCTAGAGGTGGATTTCTGGTCGTCAATATTTCCTACCCAGTTGGCGTCGGTGTAGCACTTCAGGCGGAGGGGGTCCATGCCTTCTTGGCCTCCAAGGATGAGGCCCATGTGACGTGTCTTGTACAGGTAGCGCACAATACGCTTGACTGCCTACCAATGTTGTGGCCCTGGATTGACCACGAACCTGCTCAGTTGTCCCACAGTATAGCAGATGTCCAGACGAGTGTCTATGATGGTGTACATGATGCTATCCATGGCGGACTGGTAGGGGATGTCTTGCATCTCTTTTTGTTCTGCTTCATTGCTTGGCGACATGAAGACCTTCGGGCAAGGGAATTTTGTCCCTTGCCTTCTCCCTTGTACCTCTCTCTTTAGGAGGGAAACCAGTCTTGTAACCTCGGCAGTCCGTGCTGCTTTCCTGTAGGTCTCACCCTCGTTGCGGCCATCATCATCTGGTCCTGGGCACAATCTACGCACATCCTCCAGTAGCTCCTTTCCTATCACATACTCCTTCCAGTCGGCTTCGATCCCGTCACCTTCAACTCCATCCACCCCGGTCACACGTTTTGTGGCTGATTCACTTGTCTCTTCCCTTGTTCATGTGGTTGATCCACCTCAGTTAGCCACCAGTTCTCCTTCTCCGGTGTCCCCTTTCATGCAAGGTGGGTGCCTTTGCACGCTCCCTCAATGCTGTAGTGCCTCCATGGCCTCTGCACGCCCTCCTCAATCTAAGACTGGGTAGTGTCCCGCCCTCCCTACTGGTATAGATGCACGGGGCTTGGCCATAGGAGTTTTCCACCCCACTTCCTCCCTTGGCTTTGCGCTCCTAGCCATGGAGCATGCGTTGGCTTTGGATGTGGGTATCTCCAGTAACAATTCTGAGTATCACGCCATGTCGGCCATCATGGCCTTACCACCTGAAATGACCGCAGTGCGCCAAGCACGCGTAGCCACTGATGCTCAGTAGTGGGAGGCCTCCATGCATGATGAGCTAAACGTCCTTGATGACCACCATCTTCCTGTGAACCATCTACGCTCCGTTCACCATAACATATGTCTGGTACGTAACGATTCCCTCCCTTTTAGCCGCGACAGCCCGGTGCGTGCACAAATGTGACCCGGTGACATTGAAAATAGCCGTCAATTAGGTGATGGACGTCTCAGAGGTTGTCATAGTGTTCCCAAGTATAGTGCGCAACATCGTACCCATCCCACTTGACGAGATATTCTTTCGTTCAGCCTTGTCGTTGATGGCCAAGGATGTCCTTCATAACGCACTCTGTGTTTTTGTCCACTTGAACGGGAGGCAGAGGAGAGACATCTCTGGCGAGGAATTTCTCTTCGGTGTCTTGATAGTGCTTGAGTCTGCTGACATCGAGCACTGGTTGAACCTGCATAGTGTCGGGGAGTTTGAGTCATGCAACCACAGGGATTTTCATGCGCTCGATCTCAAACGATCCCAACCACCGGGGTTTGAGCTTCGAACAGTCAGCTTTGCGGATTTTGATGTTTTCATAGTTGAGAAGGACTTTGTCGCCAGTGCCAAAGACGTCGTCGTTGCGATGTCGGTCAATTGCTCGCTTTATCGCTGCTTGTGTCTTCGCGAGTGTCCATCGTGTTTCTTTCCAGATGGTGAAGAAGTCTTGGTATTAAACTTCTACCTCGAGGATGTTGCGACGAGTGTGTAATTCGGTTGGTGTGGCGGGAATCTTGCCATGTACCACTTTGAATGGAGTTTTACCCATTGCGGTGGAGACTACCAAATAATATGCGATTTTGGCGTTCGGAAGCTTTTGTGCCCAATTGGTCCAGTAAGGTTCGCGTAGTGTTCGGAGAATCTATTCGAGCGTCTGATTGGTCTGGTCAGTTTGACCGTCGGTTTGAGGATGAAATATCGCAGAAAGTTGAATTTTGCTGCGATAGCGAGCCATTAGTTCGTGCCAAAACGGCTGGTGAATCTAATGTCTGCGTCACTTGTGGTGGTTCTTGGTACGTCGTGTAGCCACACGATATTTTTTAGAAACACCTGTACTATTCCCTCGCCATTGACCATGGTTGTTGTCGGGGCGAAGTGGGATACTTTGAAAGACCTGTCAACGACCACAAGGATTGCGTCATATCCGTCGGCCGCATGCGCCAGGGTGATGTTTCCTAGCCGGTACTTGATATCATAGTCGAACCCGGATTCAAAGAAACCCATCCATCAGGTTTGCCGTCGACTGAGATTTGACTGCGTTTTCACATCATTCAACGCATGGTTGCCGGTGCGCACGATGCATCCGCGGTAGTCCAAGTAACACGCCATGTCTTCAACGCACCTACGACAGCTAGCATTTCTTTCTCGTATACAGCATAGTTGATTTCCTGTCCTCGTAGTTTTCAAGATGTGTAGGCAACCAGTGGCTCGCCGTTGGCGTGGTCTTGCAAGAGGACCGTGCCGATGGCTTGGTCTGACGCATCTAAAGCCATGACATAGTCGACTGTTGGATCGGCTAATCATAGGGCAGGCGTCGAGGTCAGAGCATTCCGTAAGGCGGTGAATGCTTCTTTTTCGCTGTCTCCCCACCTCCGCTCGTTTTCTTTTTGAGTGAGTTTGGAAAGAGGCGCTGACAATCCGGCGTAATCCAGTACAAATTGCTAGTAGTGATTTCAGAAGCAGAGGAAAACTTGAATTTATCGAACATTGGTCGGCGTTGGCCAATCAGCGTCTGCTGCCATTTATTTGGGATCCATGGTGATCTGCCTACAGTTGATGACGTGACCCAAAAACTCGATCGAATGGCTACTGAAGTCGCAATTCAAGAGGATTCCAAAAAAAACTCTCTCCGTAAAACTTCTCGAGGACTTTTCAAAGATGTCCATTGTGATCCTCCGAAGTGCGGCTGTACACCAGAATGTCGTTGAGGTACATGATGACAAAATCGTCAAGGAATGGGCGGAAGATGTTGTTCATTGCCGTCATAAACATTGCAAAGGCATTCGTCAGTCCAAACAACATCAACGTGAACTCGAAGTGCTCGTGGTGACTTTGGAACGCCATTTTCTCAATGTCGGCATTTGCCACGCGTATGTGGTGATGATTGCTACGCAAGTCGATTTTGCTGAAAATTCGAGCTCCATGGCGTTGGTCAACAAATACGTGAACTCGGGGAAGAGGATAGCGATTCTTGATGGTAGTGTCGTGCAACACCCAATAGTCCTTGGAAATCTGGATCTCACCAGTTTACATTCTTACAAATGATATTGGTGCGACATATGGTGATGTGGATGGGCGGATGAACCCTTGACCAAGCATCTTGTCGAGTTGTCTATTTAGCTAGGTCATCTCGTGATCGCTCATCCGATAGGCCCATGAAATCGTAGATCTTCTGCCTGGCTTTAGTTTGTTGCGATGGTCGATGTCTCATTGAGGAGGTAAGGTTCTCGAGAGTTCGTCGGGGAAGACATTCGCAAGATCTTGGAAGAGTGGTGCAAACTCTTCGGGTACGATCGCGAACTTTGTTGATGCCGATGAGGCTAATAAGGCCAATGATGAGTCAGGTGCTGCCATTCTGCTTCTTCCATTGGCTTGAGATGTATGAGCCACGAACGTGCTCCTCGTTGCGTATGGTGCTTGGCCATGTTGAGTGGCCTTGGCTGCACAGGTTGTCGCCTTTTCAGCTACCCCGGCTTCCACCTCTTTTGATTCCGCTGTCGGCTTTTGTTCAATACGCGAAAGCTGTCGTTTGGCCCCATCGATCTCCACGTAGACGTCACTGCTATTCCAGTCGAACTGCAGATTGTGCCGAAACAGGAAATCTTGTCCGAGGATGATTTTGTGATCCCTCATTGGACAAGTCCTCCCGGCCGTTACATCCCGTACATCTCCCACTTGTAGTCGTAGTGGTTCTCGGAGTCTCCGTATTCGCTACCTCTTGTCGACGGTTTTTCCTTGGAATACCCCTGGTTCGGTTTAAAAACCCAGTTTGTGAACCACGTCATTGCTCACGCAGTTGTGTGAAAGCTCCTCCATCCAATAATGCTTGCACCGTTATGTAAGTTTTGCATCTTTGAGGCTGAAATATTAGTAGTATTGCCGGTTGGATGTCCTCGTACCCCTCGTTGAACTTTGCGATCTCACAAACCCTATACAACAAAGTAGGTCGTTCAGATGGACGATCACTTGGTGCAGATCACCCCTCACGGACAAGATTTGCATCTTTTACTCCTGTAGTTTGCCATTTCTCGACTCATTTTTCTGCGAACTTTCCCCCCTTTTCGCGTGCCGCTTGCTTCAACAGTTGCAAGCGATAATCCGCTTTCTTTAGCAGGTTTGTGTATCTATGTGGTCGACGGCATCCACTTCCATCAGTGTCGAGGAGTCTGCCGACTGTTTTTTTCCACGATGATTGTGGTCACGCGGTCGCCAGCCGTAGGATTGCTCGATTCGAGCGATGTAGTTGACGCTGTCGATCCTTCTACAGCTGCGATCATCCGTGGCAAGTCGTTTTAGCTGTCGAAAGTGGTGATTGATTGGCGGACACTTCGCTTGAGGCTGTTGTCGTAGTGAAACACAGTCCGTCAGGGGCGATGTCTGCTCTGGTGACGATCTTGCAGAATCTTTGCGTGTACTCAGCCACACTAGACTGCTAACGGAGACGTTGGAGCTTGTACTGTGCGTCAGACTTTTTGTTCAATCGTCGAGAGCATCCGAGCATCGCGCTACAATTTGTTCCAGTCAGTTGGTGATGTCATCACATCTTGCCATTGTAGGTTGATCTGCTCCAAGGCTAGGACCCCTGCGGTCGGCGATGTGAGACGAGCGCTATTGGTTGTTGATGATGCTCTGCCGGTCTCTTGCTGCCGATGGATTGTCTTTAGATTGGACAACCAACTTAGCGCCATGCCACGTAAAAGCTTGGTCGCGAGGTCAATTTCCTTTTAATCGTCGTTCACCATAGCAGCGGTGAAGTACACCTCCAAATTGTCAGCAACATCAGAACAGTTGGTCCATTTAAGTTTGGAGGATCAAACGATCCTAGTGGAGCCAGACGAAATCTTCATTCGAGAATTGGGAATTTCTGTCGATGAGCACCGCACCTTGTGCGCTTGCATTGCGAAGAGCCTACATCGCAATGTTGAGTTGTTGGAGCAGATGTTTGATGATCCCTTTGAGCGCGCAGATCTGGTCCGTCATTTCCTTGTTGATCCGCGCCTGTCGTCCAGTGCCACTTGTCGTTCTCGTTGTCGTCTTCGAGGCTGTTGGTAGTGACAGCTAGTTTACCACCGATTGGTCCGCAACCGGATTGGTCGTCAAAGCCGTAAGGGTTGGTCCAGCTGCCGTATAGTCTGCCACGCCAGCATTCTTTGTCGCGTCAGGGTTCGTGTGCATCCGCACATTCTCCTCCTCCATCGTTGAAGTCTTCGCTGAAGACCCGCTGATAGTCGTCGGTTGCGCTAGGTTGCCTTATGTCATAGTTGCGATGTCTGCAAAATCTTGACGTGCGAGATGCGCTAACGGCTTGCGCAAGGTAGTCCTCCAGATAGGTAAAGTAGTCGGATGCCTCTCCAGCACCACTGCGCTCTCATACCAAGTTTTATGCCAAACGGAGCGTACATGGTGATTACAAGTTGTGAGGCGGAACACGAAGTAGAATTTGGAACGCGAGCAATTCATGAATATCGATGAGTGTATTTGGATGAAAAGTGTCGAAATGATCGAACATATGTGTACAAGTGTCAAGTTTCGACTTAGGCATTGTCGGGGTTGTTGGTTCAATTGTCGAGCGACGCGTGCGGTGTCGCATCGTGAGCAGTTGGATTCGAGAAGGTCTGTCAAGAAATCAGGGGTCTTCGAGAATCGACGGTGAAGATGCGAGATGCATCTTTGTAAATCCATGTTCGTCTCCGTGCGTCGAGAAGTCGACCGAAAGGTCGTGGTACTTATGTCCTAGATTTGCAAGAGTGGTTGAAGTTGTCAAAAGGTTTGGGAAGATTCATCGAGGATGGTGGCAGTTGGTCAGTTTGCCCTTAACCGTCGGACCGAATATCGCGGTCTTGCAATGTGATGGCCTGTTTGTGTAACAATAGAAATGCCCATTCGGAAAGATTAGGGCCTGGTGTACGTCACGCAACATCGTACACTAGTCCTTAATCTTTCTGAATGTGCATTTTCGTTGTTATAAAAACAGCCCATCACGTTGCGAGACCGCGGTATTCAATCCGAAGGTCAAGGGCAAACCGGCAAACTGCCCCCCTCCTTAGTACATCTTCCCAAATCTTCCGACAAATTTAACCACTCTCGCGAATCTACGACAGAAGTGCCACGACCTTTCGGACAACTTCTGGACATACGGAGACGAATCTGGGTTTATAAAGATGCATCTCGCATCTTTACCGTCGATTCTCGAAGACCCCCGATTTCTCGGCGGATTTTCTCAAATCCGACCACTCACAACGTGACCCGGCACTCGTCGCTCGACATTTGACCCAACAACCCTGACTATTTCTCATTTGTAACTCGTCACTTGTATGTATATGTTTTCGACACTTTTCATCAGAGTACAGTGACTGCTAATTTCAAAATTTCATAAGTGATCCAAATTATAAATCGTGTTCTGCTTCGATATTTTTACCTGTTCACCATGTACTCTCCGTTCGGCATAACACTCGCTTTGCTAGATCGGTGACTTGCATCACCGATCTGGCATGGCCATCCCGTAGGAATGGCTTTGTTTGTTCTTAACTTTTAGGATATGTGGTGTTCACATTGAACTTCCGGTTATCTGAGGCTTATGTTCACGCTTGCGTAGATATTGCGCCAGGCGAAAAAAGATGGTGCAACGTGCCGCCATTCTACCGCACTTCTCGGCGTGACGTCGCGGCAAGCCCGGCTGTAGTGGGAGGGGTGGGGGGGGGGGGGGGGGGG
>SZWC01001581.1:197650-215825 GCA_023375785.1 Penium margaritaceum | reverse complement strand
ACTCACTCACTCACTCACTCACTCACTCACTCACTCACTCACTCACTCACTCACTCACTCACTCACTCACTCACTCACTCGCTCTCATGCGATGAGCCCAATCAATAGTTTAAGGAGAGCAATCAAGCCTACCCAGATGTTGCAAAAGTGCATGAACATCAAGGTTTCTTCAAAACCAATCAGAGCAAGGCCTAATCTGAATCACTTGAACCTACGATTTCCCCTGAAATTGCACTAGTGCCAAAGTCAAGGCAAGGATGGGAGCATGTGAGGGGCAAGGCATGGATGGGATGCTAGAAAGACGAAGGATTTGTGGCAAATGAGAGTCGCTCTACAAAAGGGAATATGCAATCCCGCTGCTCCCACACTGCTCACTGACCGCGTATACATGCCTTGCACACCCAAGGCCACTCACCCCAACATAATAATTCACAAGGGGTTATCCCCAGATATGGTTCCACATCATGTTGGCAAAGGGATCAAATGTCAAGGACTTGGGAAGACCACACACGTTGTACATGGTATGTTTTCTTCACCAAGACATCCCCTATCATCGAAGACTGGTTGGGGCGAAGAATATATGCTCAAGCCTAGGCTGAGAAATAATCGGTTCATGTCTCCAATGAACTCACCTTCACATCCAGAGTGAGATACCTAGAGGGTCATGCAGGACTAATGCTTTGCCTCAGTATGACTAGCCACATGCTAATGGTTAAGGCTATGCCAATCGCTTGATTGCATGCTGGTAACATGTTGATGGAGTCAACTATGAGTGTCAGTACAAAGACACCTCAGCCGTTGTGTAAGCTACCTCTGCGGTGTGGGTCACTGTCATCTGTTTGTTCACACACCAAAAAGATTTACATGCTGCCTTAGCGGAACACTGCAGGACCTCGGACTAAAGTTCCTCTTGTCTGCGACCTTTGAAGGTGGTCAGAAGTTAGAAACTTACTGTCTAGTTTTAGAGTTCCATCTCAGTTAATAAATCAACTAGCACGGTTTAGACCCAGCTTGTGCATCTGAGCGAATCAAGGAGAAGGCTGGAAATGTCACCCATCACTGTCCGATACGCTTTTATCAAGGGGTAGGAACATTTCACAGAACTTTCCTCATTTTCCAGGTAGAGATGTGTACAAGTTATCATGATCTTGCCCAGGTTTGAATTCAAACATAACTTTGACCACTTGAAACACATGCTCATCTGAGATGAGCACATGTTACACCGAAGCTCCTCTTCCATAAGAAGAAATAGAGAAAATTCTGGACAACGCTGGTTACGTCGCCAATTTCTTCTTGCGACGGGTTGTGAAGGGCACGCCCCATGTCCGAAAACCAAACTAGACACCGTTTCCGAGGCACAGCAGTTGCGGACAGTCTTGTTTGATCCTTTTTCACGACGGTCCGCAAAGATTGTGCAATGTCTCTTGTCGGAGTGCTAGATTTGTTCTCCAGCATTCGTTCTGTCCGGATCGCTGGAGGCCAGCTGACTCTCAATGGAATTTCCTCTCCTCGAATAAGCAAGCAAGGCTCCCTCACTTTGCCAAGGGAGATTGCCCATCTTTCACTATGATTTCCATTCACCAATAACAGACTGTTATGAACTCTCTCCCATTTGTGACACGTCAAGAAAAATCGCCTTCACAACCAACCCCTGATCAGAAACGGAACTTCTGCTGTTTTCAGCACAAAAGCAATTCCTCCACGATGCTGTCGTGAACGGAAATTGGCAAAGTAACCAGCTTTTCCATCTCTCTTCAAGCCTTTGTTAGGAAAGTGGATTATTCATTCCATCCTTATCCATGAGAGGTCAAGGAAACATCAAGAAGAATGAAAAACCATTTTAGGTCATTTTGTTGATGCGCAGAAAAACTAGATTCTAGTTAATAGTAATAGGGTACTAATAGCCTTCAAATTGTAGTCCTAAGTTATTGCTGAAACACATCAAAGTGTATCCAATTCATTGTAAAATACATGAGATGCCGGATTCAATCCCTGGGCTTGCTAAGTGTTTTAGAAGCCCCCCCCCCCCCCCCCCCCCCCCCCCCCCCCCCCCCCCCCCCCCTCCCCCTCCCTCTCCCCCCAACCCCCTGCCTCACTTGTTTAGAACATGGTCCCAAAACAAATGGGCACAATAGCTGAATCCGTGCAAGCGTGAATAGAAGCCTGAGATGTTTGCGAGTTGAATGTTAAAGGAGCCATATCCAATAACTTACATTAAAAGTATGCCATGTCCATTGCTTCCGACATTATCTACACGAAACTCATGCATGTTCGGGAAAGTGCTCTATATCTGGCATAGTGTTGTTCTAATGTTGTAGTAGACATGATATCATTATGTTTTGGCTTGAATCTTCCTTGTGGGTTTTTGTTTGAAGGAAGCGACGGATGTTATTGTCACCATGGACCATTGTTGATGAACTTCATACTGTTTGAATAATGTAGTAAAGTGATTCACGACATGCTGTTGAATGGCTTGTCGAGAAGTATAATGTTATCAAATAGAACCGCAAGTTTGCGGTTCAATAGAAAGGGGGTAATACTAAATGCCTTAGGTACTCACTCCTCAAATGTTGTCCTGTCAGTCCGTGTTTTCTTTCTTTCCGAACACAACCTTTCATGATGGAGTTCACAACACATCATGTGCAAGTCTGGCAAGAGCCTTGCTAGCAGCTGCCAGTAAGCGCGACCAATCCTCTCATTGCCGCAGGTCATGATTGATGCCGGACCACCGATTTGCATGTGGTTGATAACTGAAGTAGTTCGAGGAGTTCAGTGTCCGACCCGCGTAGACCGCGTCCGGCCTGTGAGAGAAGTGCCTTGTGCCACGTGCTGTAGTTGGTAGCCACGCTGTCAATTGGTTTTTGGTATGCCTACCATTGCGTCTATCCTGTCAACCTGGTTAGTCTCTGGAGCTCTATTTCTGCTGACTAACTTGTTGGCAAGGAAGGAGCAAACCTGTCTGCCGTCCTGTTTGTGCCATGGGCCACTTGCGTTTTCGGTGGAGAGATCTCACTGATGGGGGGCGCGACTGCACTTGGTGACACTGGGAACATTGTTTTTTTGGTTTTTGTTTTCATTACACTATATCCATGTTGTCCTCAGATGGCGGCTCAACTCAGCTGGGCTGCCAGCTGTAGACGTAGGTCCCAAGACCCACCGCCTGTCATACATTCAAGTTGCAACTCTGGATAAATACATGTCCAGCCACGTCTTGCTCCCCCATCCCAAGTCCATGTCAATGACGAGGACTTGGAGCACGAAAAACTACCACATGTCCCAATTATCTCACCTGAACAAGTTGCAAGTAGCTCTCTTCGTCTCATTCGTGGCAGTCATGGGCATGGTAATCCATGGCGTCTTCTGCTTGACATGACGAAGCATGCCCAGTTGTTCCATTTTTCTTTTCCATGTTGCATTCCCTGGATGTCCTTCTGCAGTCTCCTCCAATGAAGACCTGACAATACAGGGCCAAAAAGGTGCAAGAAGACAGAAGTGTTCCGACCGAAGGTAGAATTCTCGACAATGGAGGAGGCCAAGGCTATGGCCGAAGACTAAGCCATAGCCTACCGCATGACTGTGCGGTGGCTTAGGAGCGAAAAGACCCGGTTTGAGGTATGCCGTGGACAGTGGAAGGAGAAGAAGTATCCGTGGCTTTTCAATTCCCATGTCCATGCACAATATGGCACTGTTGTCGTGAGCCATTTTGCGGATTGTCACCATTGCGTTCTGGGAACGGGCCGTGGTGATCCAGCAAAGACTGTGTGGTGGGTTAGTTGTCGGATTTCATCAAAGCTGAAGCGTAACGCCACGACCAACGTGAAGACTCTTCAGGCTGTTGTGAAGAAGAGCACCGGCAAGGAGGTTGACACGAATACTTGGTACTGTGATAGATCCAAGACACAGGAGCGTATCCTGGGGTCGATGGACAGGGCATGGAGTTTGTTTCTATTCTACTGCAAGGAGGAACATTTTTGTTTCCTTCTTGCTCGGTTGTTCATGCTTTTCTCTCATTCTGGCTTGCTGAAAGTTTTTGTTTCTTTTCCTTTGCAGCTCATGCGTGTGGATCCCAACACGCATGCAGTTTCCTAGGCTACTAAAGACGGTGCCACCATCCTTGGCTCCCAACATGCTCAACGACTGTTGACCATTGACGGCACCCACCTGAAACATGGACATAAGCAGGTTCTGCTTATTTTCCAGTTTTTTTTTATGCCAATTAAAATGTGCTACACATAGCTTGGACCATGGTGAGTGGAAGAAAGGAGGAAAAATAGAAGTGGTTATGTTTCGACCTATTTTTGGCATATCCAACAGTCGGACACAGTAGTACCGTCATCATCAACAACCGGGAAGGGACTCCTAAACAATGTGTACGAGAAATTGCCATGAGAAATGAACAGCTACTGTGCTTTCCATCTGTGAGAGAATATCCGATAGAAGCACGACAAATAGGCGAGCTACTTGATCTGGTGTCTAGCACATAGACTATCCAAGGTAGAGTGGCAGCGATGTGAGGAACAACTGCGTCGCATGAGCCCATGCGCTGCTGTTATGCTTCTAGGCGCTAGCAGGGAGGGCGGTATACTAAAGGAGCAATGGAGCAGGTTGTACTGCCCTCTTGGATGCAACACTCACACAACCTAAAGCACTGCGGATAAGTTGAACACCCAAATCCTAGAAGTTCGGAAACTCTTCCCTTTAAATGCTTTTTTGCACATTACACCTGGATCCAGAGTTTGCTTGCAGACCGATGCAAGCTGAGCAATCAGGTCAAGGGGAAACATGCGCCAATTCCGGAGAAGAGGATGCTCAACTTATATGTGAACAGTGCCAACTACGACGTGGAAAATGAGGGCCCACACTCTGCCACAGTGACAGGCCCGAGCAACCGCCTGCACCAAGCGAACATGCAGGACAGGACATGCACCTGCGGTAGGTGGAAGGAGTGGAGGTAGCCTTGCATGTGTGCATGTGCTTTCATGATTGGCAAGGGGGAGAATACGGAGCCCTTGGTGGACGTGGGTCACACTCCCATAGCTTACTAGTGTACGTGCAACAATCCCATGCCCAGCGTCAATCCCATCCATCTCAAAACACCCAGAGAACAAGGTGTGGAAGTAACCTGGACCCAAGCGTGGCCCTGGCCGTCCCAAGGACGGAAGGTGGGAGCGTGATGAATGTAGGAAGAAGGGGTATGTTTTCCCATAGCATGGGGTGTGTGACCATACAAAGTCAGAGTGTCCATTACCACCCGCGGTGGAGGCAGCCGTTGCTGCCATGGCCTATGCGCTGTCACATCAGCTAGAGTGCACGGATGAGGCCATTCACGGAAAGATTGCAGTTGGACGCTTTCTTGGCGTGTCTATGACAAACGATGCAGTAGCAGTGGGTTCTCGGGTAAGTAGTGCATCTGCAAGAGGCACTAGAGCACGTTGTAGGACACGTGGAACAGGAGCAGATACAGAGGGGGCTGGCATAAGTAGTGAACAAGCATCCACGACTCCAGCACTTGGAACAGGCTGGGCAAGAGCAACCGCAAGGGCAGGTGGTACAAAAGGGGGAGAGACAGAGGGGGTTGGTGCAAGTGGCACACACGCACCGGGGCCTACAACACTTGGAGCATGCTAGGTAGCAGTAGACGTAGGTACAGATTTAGTTGGAACTGTGTGGCGAGCAGCAGGAACAGAAACAAGAAGGTCTGTTGCGGGTGCAGGCGCGGTTACGGGAACAAGTTTGTTGGGGCTCAATTGGGACTAGAGAGGGAAATCAATAGGAGCAGCCCGGCCACCTGGTGCATCAGCAGGTGCTGCAGCTACCGGTGCTACAATTTGTTCTGGAGCACCTACAGTTGGTGCTGCAGCTACTGGTGCTGCTCCTGCTGTAGTTGGTACCGGTACAAGTGTAGGATCCCTAACAACTTATGACTCACAAGAAGAAGAATTCTACAACCCAGAGAGGCATATATTGCCCAAATCAAAAGAATAAGAAGAGGACGGGGATAGGTACTACGAATTGAAGCAGCAGAATGTGTGGGAAAATCATGAGAAAGTGTACCAATAAGGTGTCCCGGTCCAGCAAGCAGTTGACATTGATGGAGCATGGGACGACAGGTCTGATGAGGTGGATGACGATACCTACATGTGAACGGTAAGTCATGTATAGATGCACGTCAATGTTTGTTTGTTTTGTCGTAATGCTATTTAGGCTGCTTGCGCATGTTCCAACTGCCCTTTTCATAAGAATTGCTTCTTGGTACGTGCAAGTAAAAACGTTTACGTTGTGGAAACACTCAGGTCTGAGTACATGTGGCCTACTCTATGAAGAGCTAAAAGCTACAGAACACAAGTGACAGACGAGGTGGGTTGGACACCATATAGCCCAAGACATGGAGAAGCTCCAAGGACGTTTGGAGAGAATTAGAAGAGTTGTGGACATGTAACTTGTCTTGTGGGAAAATGGATATGCACAATGTTTCCTGTAAAACATTCGGTACAATGTCCATGTCTTTTGGGTACTTAATGGAATTTACATTGAGGATTATGAAATCTATATCCATGGCATAAGAAGACAATGCATAAAGGGAAGTGCAATCACTCATTGTAAGATCTCTCTCAACATTTTGCGTTTGCACTACCGCTGGTTTCCAACACTTGTGTCCAATGACCACCAACTCCTCCATGGTACCGTCATAGAGCTCACAAGTAGAGCCAAGAGTCTTTTCATTCTTTGCTGGAGTGTGTACTACACATGACATTTTGAATTTATGGCCTTTTGGTCCTCGTACCCATGTCACGAAGGTTTATAATTGTACATTTCCAGTGTAGGAGGACTTGTTTGATAGCTCAACTGTCACAGGGGAAGACATATACAAAGATGTGGACGACTTTTACGATGTCGACAACAGCATGCACTACGAAGACTGTGTTGAAGATGTCGACGATGCATCTGCTCTAGAATGCTGCCGGCCAGGGAAATTGTGTCCTGCATGTCACATCATTAGTCGATCTTTTTCCCTTCCTCTTTCGGTTAGAGAATGGATTTTCAGTGGACGCCCATGAGAAGATCTGTCCATTACATCTTATTTCAAGTTTTCACCCATTTAGGACATGCATTGTTTTGCACAGATTGTCCATGTTTGATGCACACAAAACTCTATTAAAAAACAATTAAAATTGATTATAAATGAATGTATGAATTTCCTTCAATGTTGATCATTCTTTCTATTTCCTTAGAGTCGACGTTCCGTGTCCACAACATCTTAAAATCTGTTACAACGGTGGTTAGGGCCCATATCCTCCTGTGTTTTTTTGCATGATAGCACACGCTCATTGGGGCTTCAATGTTATGCCAGTCGGAAGCGTAGATGGTGAACACGAAAAGATGCAGGATAAAACAAAGTTTGGAATTTTAGAACACTTAAGAAAATTATAATTTGCGGTAAATTTGCTTCGATGAAAAGTGTTGAGTTTTTCAAACACACGCATACAATGCCGAGAATGAGAATGAGGCATATGTGGGGTCATCCGTGCTTGAGCCGACCAACACGTGTGAAGTTACGTCGTGAGTGTTTGCTTCGAGAAGCTCCACCAAGAAATTGAGGGGCTTCGAGAACATCGAGGCGTGGGTTTATAACGATGTAGTACTGTCGAGAAGTCAACTGAACAATATCGAAACATTGATATTGCTTGTGATACTTTTGTCGATTATTCTAGAGGATGGTTGAAGTTGTCTGAAACTTTGACAGCTAAACATCGTAGAGTTGGACAGTTGGCCAAGATGCCCTCGGCCGATCGATGTGAAAATCCGCAATTCTCCGTGCTGTGGGCCATGAAAGTAATGGCAATGATACCCACGCACAAGCATCAGGGACATGTATACGTATGGTGCGTAACACTTCCTCCCCTTTTAGGCGCGTCGTCCCGGTGCGTTACGCTACTTTGGCAGGTGGCGACGGAAATAGCTAACAATCACATGACCGGCGTATCGAGAATCATTGTAGGAATCCCAACTGTTTCGGACGGTGTCGTAGCAATGTCATACTCAATAGTCTTTTTTGACGCTGGTGGTTGCCGAGGATGTCCTTGATAGTGTACTCCGAATCTTTGTCCACCTGGACCGGAGGGGGTGAAGGAATATCTTAGTCCGAGAAGTTAATACTTGGATCGCAGTAGTGCTTCAACCTGCTTATGTGGAAGGCCGGGTGTATTGCCATGGTGTCAGGGATTTTGAGNGACGGTGTCGTAGCAATGTCATACTCAATAGTCTTTTTTGACGCTGGTGGTTGCCGAGGATGTCCTTGATAGTGTACTCCGAATCTTTGTCCACCTGGACCGGAGGGGGTGAAGGAATATCTTAGTCCGAGAAGTTAATACTTGGATCGCAGTAGTGCTTCAACCTGCTTATGTGGAAGGCCGGGTGTATTGCCATGGTGTCAGGGATTTTGAGTCATGCAACCATTGGGGTTTTCATGCGTTTGATCTCAAATCGTCCCAACCACAAAGGTTTGAGCTTCGTCAAATCGTGTCCGCATAGTTTGATGTTCACGGAGATGAGGAGAACCATATCGCCAGATGCGAAGATTTCATCGTTGCGATACTTGTTGGCATCTTGCTTCATTTTTGCTTGTGTCTTCACGAGGGCATGCCATTTTTCCTCCCAAAAACTAGAGAAGTCATGGTGATGGATGTCGATAACGCGAATGTTGCTCTGACTTTGTAATCATGCTGGTGTTGCCAAACGTTTACTGTAAACCACTTTGAATTGTACTGTCTCCGTTGCGGTGGAAACATTGGAGTTACATGCAAGCTACTTGGTCAATAGTTTTGTTGCCAAATCGGTGCCGTGTAGCTCACATGATGTGCATAAACGTTATTTGAGCATTTGGTTGGTTCGCTCCGTTTGACCATCAGTTTGTGGATG
This sequence comes from Penium margaritaceum, assembly GCA_023375785.1. Classification (NCBI taxonomy): domain Eukaryota; kingdom Viridiplantae; phylum Streptophyta; class Zygnematophyceae; order Desmidiales; family Peniaceae; genus Penium; species Penium margaritaceum. The sequence goes on along the minus strand of SZWC01001581.1, from coordinate 206,906 downwards.
GAACACTGTCAAAATTTGAATTTGACTTCCATATTGGGTCATCAGTTTGCGCCAGAAACAGCTCGTAAATTGACTTTCCTTGTCCCTTGTGATGGTGCACAACACGCAATGTAGCTGAAGGATGTGGTTGAGGAAAATTCGTGAGGTTATCTCCATGGTGACTGTAGATGTCGTCGGAATGAAGTGCAACATTATGGAAAATCTGTCAAAGCCCAGGAGGATGGCGTCATAATTCTTTGGTATCATAACTAGTATGATGATGAAGCCCATCAAGATGTCGCACCACGGATCCACTGGAATGGATAAAGGTTTCAATAGTCTGGGTGGCCGCGTACGTCTTGCTTTTTGTCTTTGGCACATGTCGCATGTTTTGAAACAGTTTACCACGACAGTCTGCATCCAGTCCCACCAATAGCATTTGGCCACCTTCTTGAGTGTCTTTTCCTCCCCAAAGTGTCCTCCCGGCCGGTGTTGTGGCATTCTTGGAGCAGCATGCATCGTAGATCACTGTTTGGGGGTATGGCCACCTATCGGGTGAATCTTCATCGCCAACAGGGTGCGTCAAACCAGAATTTGGTCTTGTCGTGAACACCTTGTAGCTCGTAGCCGCGTGTGAATAGCTACTGCAGATACGAATCTTGGTCCAGCTACAAGGTTGCAAAGTCAACCATTAGATCTAGTCAGCGACTGAGCATGTCTGCAGGATTTACTTCTTGGCCGGTACTCAATGTCGTAGTTCAAGTTGGAATCGAGGAACTTCATCCATGGAGTTTGTCGACAGTCAAGATTCGGTTGGGTTTTCAGATATTGTAATGCAGGATGGTCGGTGCGGACGATACATCATGGGCATTCCAGGTAGCACTGCCATGTTTTGAATGCGTGCAGTACAGCATGCATTTCTTTCTCGTGCACCGCGTAGTTTAGCTCTGGTCCACGCAGTTTGCATGACATAAACACGATTGGTTATTCTTCACTGCCATTCTCCAATAGCGCGATCTGAGGCATCGCTGGCCATAAAGTAGTAAGTCGTTGGATGTGAAAATCGGAGGGTAGACGCAGAGGTCAGAGCTGTTCGTAAAGTTACAAATGCTTCTTGTTCACTTTTGTACCAATTCAACTCGATATCTTTTTGAGTGAGATCAGAGAGAGGCGATGTGCTCTCGCATAATCGACAGTAGTATTTTAAGAAGCCTAAATGCCTGGATATCTCGAACATTTGAAGGTGTCGGTCGATCAACGACAGCCTTCACTTTTTTGGGTCCTTGGTGATTTGTCCGCCGTTGATGACGTGGCCCAAAAACTCAATCGAGCGACAACTAAAGTAGCACTTCAAGACTTTCCATAGAATTTCTCTCTTTGTAAAACCTTGATGATTTTGTAGAGATGTCCATGGTGTTCCTCCGGAGTGCATATGTACACCATGATGTCGTCAAGATACACGATGAAAAATCCGTCGAGAAATGGCCAAAAGATGTTCATCGTGGCCATGAATGTTGCCAGGGTATTTTATAGTCCGAAAGTCATGACCGTAATGTCATACGTGTCCATAGCAAGTTCAGAATTTTGTCTTCTCATGATCGCTCATCCGATAGGTTCCCTTCACGGTTGATCTGCTGCCTGGCTTCAACTTGATGCCATAGTCGATGTTACGTTTTGGAGGTAGGTTTTGTGGGTGTTCGTCCGAGAAAACTTCTGCAAACTCTTGGATGAGAGGTGCAAACTCCTCCAGAACCATCACAAACTCTCCTACAACGGTTAGTGTCATTGAGGCTGTTGAGTCAGCTGTCATGACTGCTTCCTCATCGTCCGGATCCACATGGACAAGCCACGTGTGAGCCCCTCGTCGTACGTAGTGGTTGGCCATGTCCAGCAAGATTGGCAGGTCTCGCTCTCGTTTCTTGGGTTCTGCTGCTTCCACTTCTGCTGCATGTGTCATCTTTTTCTCTCTGACAAGCGGCAGTTGCCAGTTAGAACCGTCGATTTCCAAGTAGACGGATTCGTTGCTCCAATCTACCTGTAGATTACATCGGTACAGGAAATCTTGCCTGAAGATGATTTTGTGGTCCCCCATAGGAGAGGACCGCCAGACCGTTACGTCCCGTAGATATCTGATTTGCAGTCGGAGTGGTTCACTTAGTCGATGGATTTGCAACCTCCCGTCAACCGTCTTTCTTTCAAACACCCATAGCTCGGTTTACAAACCTAGCTTCTAAACCATGTCGTTGATTACAACACTCTTTGAGTACCCTCCATCCAACAATGCTCGTATCGTTCGTTGACTGGTACAACCTCTCCGTTGCACTTTCAACAATATCATCGGTTGGTCTTCCTCGTACCCCTCATCAACTTTTTGATCTCATGTATGCTCTTGGGTGATCTCAGTTGCTCCGACGGGCGATCGTTCGGCACAGATTTCTCCTTGTGGACAAGATTTGCGCCTTGTAATCTTGCACTTTGCCGTTCCCCGACTCATTTTCTATGACTTCCTCCCCTTTGTGGCTTATATCTTACTACAGACGTTGCGAGCACTGTGACAAGGCCTTCCACAGTTGGAACAAGTCCGTTGATCCTGTTGATCGACGACGTCGACTTCCATCGGGGATAAGGAGTCTCCTAGCTGCAATTTTTTGCCACCACTCCTATAACATTGCTAGGATCCTCTTTCTAGTGTAGTAAATCCACGTGGAATGAGTAGGATTAGATTGCATGTTTACAAAAATGCCCTATGATAACTACGTCCATTTGTGGCGTAGTTCATCTCAGCCAAAATGGCCGAGGCAACCATTCGCTCCCCAACCTGAGACGACTATTCTGAGGACCTACGTTTTGGTTCTACATTTAGTCACAAAACAGCCCACGGACGTTACAATTGATGAGGCCCCAAAGGTCTCCTGTTGCCATTAGATGGTCCGGAAATCGGACCACCAACTCAAGAGCGTGCCACACAAAAGGGAGGCATCTAGGTCAAATTTTTATTTGCCGTTGTTGACCACGGCAGCGGTGAAGTGAACCTCCACATGCGTTAGCCAGATCTTCAACTTTGGTCCTTTCAAATTTGTGCGATCAAAAGGTTTGGGGAGGGCCAACAAAACTTTAGGTTCATTGAGCATTTGAGAGTTCCTCTCAACAAGTACCACCTCCCACACGCTGGTGTTACGAAGAGCCTCCATCGCAACGTTCTGCTCAGGATCAGGTGTTGGTTGAGACCCTCAAGTCCCGATAATTTCTGAGTCAGTTCTTCGTTGATGCGAGCTTGTCGGCTGTCACCTGTCGTTCCACTAGCTCCGGTTGTGGGATTTGGCTGTGGTGGCTGCCCCTAAATCGCGAAGCCCAAGGCCGAGTTGGCTATTGATGTCGTCAGACCCGCGGCCGCATAGCCGGCCACGCTAGTATTGGTCGTCGCCTTGGGGTTCACTTGCATTACGAAATGTGTTTGTTGCTCCTCCATCGCTGGAGTCATCCCCAAAGACTCGCTGCTGGTCGTCGGATGCGCTAGCTCCCATCATGTCGTGGTGGCAAAGTCGGGGAAGTCTTGACATGAGATGCATTGTTGACTTGTGCGTGGTAGTCCTCCAAATGAGTGAAGTCAATGGTTGTCCCTCCAATACCGCTGCACTCTAACACTAAGTGTTATGCGATTCGGAAGCATAAATGGTGAACAAGGAAATGTGCGGGGCAAAAACACAGTTTGGGATTGTGGGACGCTTGAGCATTGTATGATTCGCGGTAAGTGTACTTCGATGAAAGGCGTCGAGTTCCTCAAACACACATGTAGAATGATGAGAATGAGAATGATGATCATGAGTGCTCGAGCTGAGCAACGTGTGTGAAGTCGCATCATGATTGGCCGCTTCGAGAAGCTCAACCGAGAAATTCGGGGTCTTCAAGAATATGTAGGCGCGGTTTTATAAACATCTAGAGATTTTTTATAATCATCACCGAGAAATATTGAAACATTCATATAGTTCGCGAAAGTTTTGTGGATTCTTCTGTAGGGTGGTCGAAGTCCCTAACTTCGAGAACGGAACATCACTGAGCGGCGTTGTTGACGTTGCCCTCGGCCGGTTGACGTAACAATCCCAATTGCGTTGCGCGGTGGGCCCTGGAAGGAATCACAGTGATGCCCACGTGCAGGTGTCAGGGACTCGTGTACGCCTAGTGCGTAGCATTCAATACCTACAAAAGTGGCATGTGATGTAGTCCGTCTACAAAAAACACAGAACATGTACACACACGCCAGCTTAGTTCTAAGCCACAACGCTCATAGCGTACATCACACATTGCTTGAGCGGCGATGATGAAGTCCAACCGGTCTTGAGTCTCGATACAGGTCTTGATTCGTTGGAAATTGACAAAGAACCAGGGTGTCTCGCCTGGTCGCCGATGACAAGTCCACGGACGCAGTGACCATTCATGCGAGTGGGGACCAATGACGAGCAGCCAACTTGCCAATGCTCAGAAATGGGATATGGCATCATTAAGTGAAACTTGAGTGGACATGAAACTATTAACGGAGATGGCATGTGTATATCGTGTGTAATGTGCACAATTGCGAACATTCCATTGGTAAAGTTGCGACACTTGGATATGGCTTGGTTAATGTGCGAAACATGGATGTCTCATCCTTATCGAAAATTTTGTGAATGTATTTTCACTCAAGGGAAAAAAAACATGTGTTTCCCCCCCTTTGTTGTATCGATTGGGCGTAAGAAAGTGTTGTGCTTTGTGCCGTTCCTGTACAGTTTACTGTGACCACTCGGCCGTGTCCATACTCGTGCAGATCCCTGAGGCAGGCGGCCCTGGTGACACCGGCGCGACGACAGGCGGCGGACTACCCGCCTGGAGCTCACCGACCACTGTTCCAGAGCCCTAGATGCCACCTGGACTCTTTGCTGTGCTTCCTACGTCTTGCAGGCGCCTTTCGGCGGACTGGCCATGAGGCCTATTTGCACGTTTTTGCATTGTATGCTCACTGTCAGTCAATGGATGCATGCATGTGACCAGTCGCTGCGTCCGTCTTTTGATTTTGCACGTCTAGGTTCAGACGGCGTAGGATTCTGACATGTGTGCGCAGAGTTACGGCCAAAACAGTGGTTTTGGGCCGGTTTTAGGATAGCTCTTGGACTGCCGCGTGCGACACACGCCGTGCGCCGCGGCAGGTATTTATGCCTTGGACCTGTCAGTTGTCATTTCTCTCTGCATATGCTATATTGAAGCATTCTGACACTATGCCTTGTGTCTCCTAGCCAAACCCTTGCTGTTGTGTGTACGACCTGTGACTGTCGTCACCGTCTGACCAGGCACTGACGCCCGGTCAGCGGCTGTGTTGCTAGGAAGCTTCTACGCACTTTCTCATGGTATCAGAGCAGTGAGACAGTTCTCACTGAGCTGCGCAGCAGACACGCAGCAGAGCAGCAGCAGTGAGAGTCACCGCTGCATCAGAGTTTTCTGGGATCTGTTGGAGACGGCCGGTCGCCGTCAACGTATCCCACCCACCACGTGAGATCGTAGCTGCAGAAGCAGCAATAGCGGCATCTACCGCCACGCAGAGGTGTGTGGCGGCCGCGGTGCGTGCAGCCGCCCTCCCACAGCCGCAACAACAGAGCAGCAGCAGCAGAGGCGGCGGCGGCAGCAACGCAGCATCAGCGCAACAGCAGCGGCCGCATCAGTAGCGTGGTAGCAGCGACGGCACCAGCACCCCAGCAGCAGCGTCGGCAGCAGCAGCGCAGCAGCGGCAGCGGCACAGCAGCAGCAGCGGCAGTCGCGGCAGCAGCAGCAGCGCAGCAGTGGCAGGAGCAGCAGCACGCGGCGGCGGCAGCCAGCAGCAGCGCACGGCGGCGGCAGCCAGCAGTAGCGCGTGACGGCGGCGGCCAGCAGCAGCTGCAACGCGGAGCAGCAGCAGCCGCGCGCAGCAGTAGCAGCGGCAGCGTAGCTGCTGCTACCACCGCTGCACACGCAGCTACGCAGCTGCTGCTGCAGTGGACAGCACAGCTGCAGCAGCAGCTGGGCGGAAGCTGCAGCGCAGCTTCCGCGGAGCTACCGCGAGACAACGCGAGGCGGCCCCACACGCGGCAGAACCGTGACAAGAAAAAAAAAGGAGGGGACTAGCTGACGTCAGCATTGTTGATTGCTGACGTCATGAGTTCGTGCTGACGTCAGCAACCACTTGCTGATGTCAGCATTACACTTAGCCAAATTTTCACCCGGAAAGTCAAAAGTTGCCATCGTTTCAACACCCCGAGAATTACAAACGGTTTTGAAATCCGGGAAACGTGACCTGTCGTCCCATAGTGAGCGGCGACATGAGTTCGCCCGACGAAAAGGACAAGGGACCAGGTGATCCCTCCTCCTCTTCTACAGGGGTATTGAGCCCTCGCTCGCAGGCCATTGCGGACCTGCGCAGCCAGCAGGAGGAGATGCGTCGTCTGCAGTGAGAGCAGACTGACGCGATCCGCACGCTGACTGAGCTCCTGCGTGCTCAGTCCACGGCTCCTTCACGGATTTTTTAGGGAGCTGCCGGCGTTGCGGCCTCCACCCAGCACTCGGCCCAGGTGCCCGTGACACGTGCTCCGCCTCCTTCACCTCCAGGTGTGGTTTCTCCACCACCTGCGGACCTCCTTGATGATGAGCCATTCATGCTAGGCTTCGAGGATGACTCCCAGGAGCGGGAGATTCGTCTTCTACAGGAGCGCCTCCGTCAGCTGCAGACGGGTATCTAACCTCCACTCGATTCCCTGATACGACCGTCAACCGACTTCCCCGGTGATCACCCCCTTCCAGGAGTTTTCCCCGTCTCTCGCCCTCCTCAGCTTGCGGTTGCTCTCCCCACGGAGCGGCAGCCAAAGGACTTTGAGGCACCACCTCCACGATACATCAGTGAGGATGGATTTGACTGCTGGGAGATCCTGTTTCAGGTGTGGGCCACTTCCGAGGGAGTGTGGCCTTACTAACACAGCCCATACAAGGCTACAGATCCAGCACAGGTGCTGACAGCAGCCCGGGCCATGCGAGGACTCCTCTACGCCATGCCACGCGAGACTGTCCTTGACTTCCGCCCCTTCCTCGGCGAGGCTGGCACAGGCACCGGAGCTGATCCTCGTGGAGGCTGGGATCTGGCGTTGTCCCTACCGGCCGCAGAGACGCACGCCACGCGTGCATCACACATTCGTGCTTTCCACTTGCTTTTTCAGGGACCAGCGGAGCCTGCGACGGATTACTGGCGACGCGCCATGCGTATCTACACACGTCTGGGGACCTCAGGGGGCACACAGCTGTGGGCACTTCGGACGATCATGCTCAGAGTTCGCCTGGAGTACACCGACATATTCATACGGTACAGCGACGGTGCTCTCGAGCCTTTCTCAGCCACCCTGCAGCTGCTCCCTTGGGCCCATCAGCTTTTCCTCCAGGTGACGTCGGCCCGCAAGGCAGCAGTAGCACATCAGGAGACTTCTCTCGCTGCAACAGTCCTCGCCTCACCACCATCTTCCCTCCTGTAGTCACCCTCATCTACCTCCATCACGACCTCATCTTCCTCCTCCTCTTCGACCCCGTCTACACCCACGCAGACAAAGGGCGTTGCAGCATCTGCCCAGGGGAAGAAGAAGAATAGGAAGCGCGGATCAGGTCAGCAGCAATTGTCATCCAGTGGTAGCACTGGCCGTTCCGTGCACTGCTACAACTGTGGAGGTGCCCATCACTACACCAAGTGCCAGCAGCCGCTTGACTGGGAGCGCATCACTCGCGGACTGCAGGCTGCCCATGCTGCTTGCACCGCGTCCGGCACGTCGACTGCAAACTCCTCTGGACGCGCGGCGACCACGACTGCAGCTGTTCCTGCATCCTCACCGGCGAGCAGCAGTGATCCAGACCCACGTGACCGCACCATCGCCGAGCTTCGTCATCTTCTGGTGCTTCGCTTTCAGGGAGGTACGAGTGTGTTTTCATCGTCGAGTGGGTCACAGACTGCTTGTTCGTTTGTCCTTGTGACTCGTGATGACACGTGTGGGGGAGCACAATCCGCATGTGATGATGATGGGCCTGACTGACTGACTGGATTCATGAGTCTCACCTTCGTGATGTACGTCGTTCCTTCCCACTGATGGCTCAGCGTCCCTCTGATGCCGAGTGTTCCATTGCTCGTTATACAGTGACGTCCACCAGTCGTGACTCCGGTGGCACTTGGATCATCGATTCCGGTGCCACCCATCACATGATGTGTCGTCGTAGTGACTTTGTGGTACTTGGTCCTGTCACGACTGTCCGTTCTGTTCGTACAGGCTCTGGTCAGTCCTTACCGGTCCACGGTGGTGGGGTTGTATGCTTTCATGGTCCGTCTGGCCCCCTGTATCTCTCTGACGTGCTGTTTGTGCCTGATCTTGAGCTCAGTCTGCTGTCTGTGCGTGCCTCCACTCTGATGGGTCTCTCCGTTGAGCATACCGCTGATTCCGCGACTGTAACTGCTCTTGACACCCGTAGCATTGTCCTGCGTGCTTCAGTCGTAGATGATTTGTACCGCATTGCTCGGCCATCCTCCCCTTGCTCTCCCTCCTCCTCTGGTCGCGTTTTTGTCACTGGTGTTCTATCCCCAGAACACCAACGGTTACTTCACCGACGTCTGTGTCACGTGGGCTCCGACACTGTGTCGAAGCTCATCCGGACACAGCCCGCTCTTGGCCTTGACGTGGCTTCTTTCGAGAAGCCACCCAAGACCGACTGTATTTTTTGCGCTCAGGGAAAGATGCACCGGTGCACTTACCCTGATTCGCGTTCCCGAGCGCTGAGGCCTCTCGAGTTGGTCCACTCGGACCTGCTCGGTCCTCTCCCGGACGAGTCGCTGTACGAGAGGGGCCGGAATGTTCTGACGCTGACTGATGACTTCACCCGGATGCAGTGGGTCTACAGTCTGCGTCACAAGAGCGACGCCGCCCTTGCGGTTCGGCTCTGGCTCGTGATGGCTCAGCGTCAGTCTCGCCACACGCTACATACCTTTCGCTCGGATCGCGGCGGCGAGTTCCTCGGCGAGATGGACTCCTTCTTTGCTGAGCACGGCATTTTTCACCAGGTCTCCGCTCCTGCTACCCCACAGCAGAACGGTGTATCTGAGCGCTGGAACGGCACCATGGAGGATGCGGTCCGCGCCATGCGGTCTGAGTGCGGTCTCCCGGAGTCCTTCGCATTTGAGGGCTTTGCCTACATGACTTGGGCCTGGAACCGCCTCCCGCATGGTCCGCTTCCGGATCATGTTACACCGTAC
>SZWC01001581.1:187592-197637 GCA_023375785.1 Penium margaritaceum | reverse complement strand
GCCCTTGCGGTTCGGCTCTGGCTCGTGATGGCTGAGCGTCAGTCTCGCCACACGCTACATACCTTTCGCTCGGATCGCGGCGGCGAGTTCCTCGGCGAGATGGACTCCTTCTTTGCTGAGCACGGCATTTTTCACCAGGTCTCCGCTCCTGCTACCCCACAGCAGAACGGTGTATCTGAGCGCTGGAACGGCACCATGGAGGATGCGGTCCGCGCCATGCGGTCTGAGTGCGGTCTCCCGGAGTCCTTCGCATTTGAGGGCTTTGCCTACATGACTTGGGCCTGGAACCGCCTCCCGCATGGTCCGCTTCCGGATCATGTTACACCGTACGAGCTCTGGTTTGGCCACCGTGCTGATCTTCGTCTCGCATGCGTCTGGGGTTCCCTGGCCTCCGTGTGGTACACCGAGGACCAGCAGGGGTCCAAGGTCTCCCTTCGGGGTCGCTTGTGTGCCTTCATCGGCATCTCGCCGCGGTCGAAGGCCTGGCGCTTTTGGGACCCCACTCGCCGTCGCGTCATTGAGTCCCGTGACGCGCTGTTTTTTGAGTAACTCACCTACCGTGATCTGACTTCGATCACAACCCTCTTTGCGGCTCATGTCCCTTCCTGTGGGGGTCCTCGGCGGATGGGGGAGACCTCTCCGCGAGCGACCATTTCTGGTCAGGACAATGCTACGGGTGTCCGCTCGAGTCCCCTCTCGATCTCTAGCACTTGATGATCCGGCTATCATTGCCGTTGGTCCAGAGATCCCACCTGTTCAGCCTGATTCACACCCCACAGGTACCGCTGCTCTCACGCCTCCTCCTGCATCACCACCTGTGTCCACTGGCACCCCTGCTCCGGCATCTGACCCAGCCCAGCCCACTCCTATCCCTGCGTCGGCTGACGCTCCTGTCCCAGTGTCCGGGCCAGCCTTGCCCGCTGTCACCCCCAGCTCAGTGTCCCCCACACACGCATCTCCTCGCACGGCATCCCCGGCTGCCTCGTCTCAGCCCTCACCAGCTCTGGTCGTACCTGTCCCTGTGGTCGTACCTGTTCCTGAGCCTGAGGTGTGTAAGGGTGCACACCGGGCCGGATTCCCGAATCTGGAGTTGGATCCGGGTCCGCGAGTCCGGGTCCAGCTCTGGATCCGGATTCGCGAATCCGGTTCTGGATTTGCGAATCCATGAAGATTTGTGAACCTCCAGCGGGTCCATGGATTTGGTGAAGGTAGCTTACATGAATCATGAATGTCATTAAAAAAAGAGACAGTCATTTCACTCTTCAGTTATGGCAAAGTTTTACTCACGCCATCATTCAAGACAGTACTCACATCATCGCTTTGAGGATTGTTTGATGGTACTTGCATTTTTGAGAAATGCCTTATGGTACTTGCGTCATGACACATCTCATGGATGTGTGATAGACATATTAAGGTAGCACAGAGCATGTCATATTGGAGCATCATGTTATTTCTTCCCATGAATTACACAATGGATACATATAGAACATTGCAGTGAATACATAAAGAAACATGGAGCAGAAACAGATGGAATGTTTTCATGCTTTGTCATCCTCAATCTCTTCTACATCATCATCCTCTTCCTGCGAGTACGTCTCCTCCCCACCCTCCTCGTCGTCATACAGACTAAGTCCCTCCAACTCCTCCGCCGCTTCTCCCACCAACTGACCTCTCCCCTTGCGGCGCAGCTCGTTCAGCCGCGCTTCCTCCTCTTGCAGCTCCGGCGCAACATTTCCATGCCGGTCGATGGGAAACTCCAGTAGATTGCTCTCGTTTATCCAGGATTTCATCGTGAGCAAGTTCTCAATGGTGAGATGAGCGAGGGAATGCCGAAAATCTGTGATCACATGCCGACCAAGTGAAAACAACCTTTCTGAAGGCATTGACGTAGCTGGAACAACAAACAGGTCTAGTGCAGCGAAGTAGAAGCTGGGAAATGAAAGCTTCTTCTTCCTGTAGTGAGCAAGGACGTTGCAATGCGGCTCCTTCACCTGGAGCTTTGCCCACTTGTCCACCTCTGCTTCAAGGGAAGATGGGGAGGGTTCTTCCACCACTGCTGCTGGAGCTCTTGGACCAAACAGGTCCGTTGCAGGGTCAGCGAGCGCCGCCTCAATCAGTTCTGCATCCTCTGACACATCCTCAAGTTGCTGCTGCTGGCGAGGACGCAGGCGACGCTAGTCTGCTACTGCTGCTGCTGTGGCACCAGCTGAAGAGGCAGCTGGTAATACGCCTGTTGTTGCAGCAAGTGCAGACGCTGAAGTTGCTGCAGTTGTGGATGAAGCTGGAGCTGCTGCAGTTGAATCCGAAGCTGCTGCTGCTGCTGAGGTTGAAACTGCTGCCGATGACGTTGAAGCGGCTGCTACTGCTGCTGCTGCCGCTGCTGCTGCTGATGCTATTGCTGTTGACGTTGCCTCTGCAGCCTCCCGTTCGGCCTCGGCTCTTAAATGATAAGGCCGAAGCAGCTCAATCACCTTCACCTGCAACTGTGCTGCACTATCGATGCCCATGAGACGATGGGTCTTTTCGAAGTAGCGCAGGCGGAACCTTGGGTCCGAAGCCGTTGCCAAGAGGAGCTTGTCCGTGAGCAGCGCTGCATACTTCTCCATCTTGGCATTCACCGCCTCGAGCCCAGGCTTGATGTCAGCCAGCAGCTTCTCCTTGAGGTTCAGCCGACCCGCGACACCCCGCCTCTTTGCCTTTTTCTCACAGTTGATCGAGCGCACCTGCCACCCGTGAATCTTCACAAGGATGGATTCAAAGAAAGGGATGACGAGGAGGAGCGTTGGGTACTTCGAGCCACTAATGTCATCCGTGAACGACTTGAAAGGCTTCAGGATGAGGGTGAGGAGAGCAATCACGGCCCACTCCTCATCAGTTGGGTTCAGCAAAGCACCGTCTCGACCGTAGCCGATGAGCCACGGCCCGAGCACCCCCCTGAGATGAATCACACGGCTGCACATGTCGAGAGTTGAATTCCATCTTGTCTCGGTGTCGAGGTGGAGCGACAAGTACTTCACACCCGCGTCGGCGGCTGCGTTGATGAGGCTCTGCTCCCTCGGAGTGCTGCGGGTAGCGAAGGCGGCAATGGCTCTTGCCTTGCTGATGACCTCGCCGAAAGCGGGGAGCGAGAGGAGATCGTTGACTGCGAGGTTCATGATGTGGCCTAGACACCTGATGTGCCCAGCTTTCACAAGGCCATAGGGAGAGGGAATGATATGCCGGTCAATGAGTGCGTCATTTGTGCTTTCATTGTCAACGGTGATGCAAAAAAGTCGGCCCCACAAGCCCCAGCCCTCCACCGCGCTGTGGAACACATCAAAAATATTCTGGGCTGTGGGAGACTCGGGCACTGCAGGGAAGGACAGCGCCATGGACTTAACTCTAAAGTCACTGACCCAGTGGGCAGTGACACCGAGATACTTCATGTTGGCGTCGGATTTCCACCCATCAGTTGTAAAACTGATGGCCGACTGAACCTCAGCCAGCAACTTGCGCAGCCTACTCCTAAATGCGACAGCACCAGTCACAATGCCACGGGCGATTGTCATGCGGCTAGGCAGCTTTGCTATAGGGTTGCAATGTTGAAACGCACGGTCAAACCAAAACGACTGCATGGACAAGAAACTGACATTTTTGTCTATTACATGCTTCCACAGACAACACAGCCAGTACCGCTTGTTGAAAATCACCCCAACCCCAGCAACTGAATGCTCAATCACAGTCTGTCCTGCACCTGGATGTGCCTCAACAGCATGCACAGCGGCAGTTACCACATTTGCCGTTGCCTCCTGGAGTGCTGCAGTAGCTTCCAATTCCTTCAGCTGGATGAACAGCTTCTTGTGCTTGATGCGGAGATGCTTACGCATGCTGCTCGTGGTGCCCTTCGCACACGTGTAGTCCTTGAAGCACGTCTGACAAACTGCACGGTCAGGATCATCGGCCATCTTCTTGAAAAAACGCCAGATCATGGCCTTGTACCGCTTGCGCTCATCTCCCGCTGCATTTCCCTCATCTTTGCAGCCGTCTTCGTCGTCATCATCTGCAGCTGCTCCGTCCACAGCGGAACCACTTGCAGCACCCGTCATGTTGCCGGCAGTGCTCGCTACCCCTTGGAACAACTACACTGGTAGTCAGTGTAAACGGGTTGAGGTGATCCAGCTACTGTCCTCTGAAGCTGTGCACAGGTCGACGGGCTGAAGTGAAGTAGTAACAAGCTTGAGAACCATTGCTTGCAATGCGTGAAGATGGAACATTGCGACGCCGTCCATCACCGATGGACGTGCGATGACTCGCGCGTCCGTCGATGATGGACGGCGTCCATCGCTGTCCCGCTCTTTCTTGTCACGCGAATCACTCCGCAATCAGCGGCTGATGTTGACTTGCTGATGTTGCTTGACATCATGCAAGGTACTTTCGCGTATAAACAAAGGAAACAACGTCAAAGAGGAAGCTTCCTTAAGTTATGTCAGGAAGACGTCATTCCATGCGTTGGAATGAACAAACTTCAATCGTGGTTCAAATGTACAAACATGAGGTTGGCTGTCTGGGGTAGGAAATCTTGAACTGGGTCCCTCGGTGTTTCATTATCGGAAAGCTCCCCCCCCCCCCCCCCCCCCCCGCAGAGATCCGCAAATATTTCACGAGTCTAAAATCCTGGATTCGGATTCGCGAATCCAGAACCGAGACCTGATGTTTTGCGAATCCTGATTTGCGAACCCATGATTTGGTGTGCACCCTTAGAGGTGTGCCTCTCGACCTCTGGTTACTCCCGTGAGCCCGGTGGTCGCCTTCGACCACTGGATTCTGGAGCTCAGCGAGCGTCGGGTTCCGGACCCAGACGTTCCTCTCACAGCATCGCGAGCGGTGATCCAGGCACAAAGGCCTTAGGCCTGAGTGTCCGCACTGAGCTTTCAGAGGTACACCCAGCGTGCCCCATAGGGCACGACCTGGTCACTCGCGAGTTCCATATCGCCTGTGACGCAACACCTGATCTAGTGGCCGTCAGGCCAGACACTGAGGCGTGTGCACTTGCCACGCAGAGTTCCCCCTCTATGGCGCCTGACCCGGGTACATTGAGAGAGGCTTTCTCATCGCAGGATGCTAATGCCTGACCAGCTGCTTGCGAGGATGAGCTTCGCGCTATCCGAGAGTACAGAGTCTACGAGCTGGTCGACCTTCCCCCTGGGAGGAAGGCGATTCAGGTCAAGTGGGTCTTTCGCAAGAAAGTGAAGCCGGATGGCTCACTGGAACGCTACAAGGCCCGATTGGTCGTCAAGGGGTTCTCTCAGATTGAGGGAGTTGATTACACTGACACCTTTGCCCCCGTCGGCCGCATGACCTCAGCTCGAGCTCTGTTCGGTGTAGTGGCTCAACATGACTGGGAACTACACCAGATGGATGTGAACAACGCGTTCCTCCATGGCTCTGTGGATGAGGAGATCTACGTGGCTCAGCCACCAGGCTTTGAGGACGGTGACAAGGTCTGGCGCTTGCGCAAGTCCTTGTACAGCCTCAAGCAGTCTCCACAGTGTTGGAACCGGGAGATCACTGGCACCTTGACTCGCGCACGATACGTACAGAGCAAGGCAGACCCCTCGCTCTTCATCCTACCGACACCCGAGCGGTTTACCGCCATCCTGGTCTATGCTGATGACCTTCTGATCGCGTCTCCGTCCCTGGAGGCCGTGAAGGAGGCCAAGGCTGTCCTGTAGACCGCCTACAGGATGAAGGACCTCGGTCCTGCATCGGTGTTTCTTGGTATGGAGATCGTGCGAGATCGCAGACATTAGACACTATTGCTGCATCAGGCCCGATACGCACAAGTCGTGGGGGAGCGCTTTAGCGATCTCCTTGGTGTAGTGCCCACTGCTTCCACACCCCTCACACCTGATGGGCAGGAGGCCCTGAAGGTGGATGACCCTACACAGCTGGGGGAGACAGTGGACGTGACCTTGTACCTCCGTCTTATCGGATCTCTGATGTACCTGGCCACTACCACGCGTCCCGACATCGCGTTCGCCGTCAACCTCCTCGCTCAGTTCTTGCAGGCTCCACGTGCGAGAGCTCTTCACGCAGCTGTGCGAGTGGTACGGTACGTGGTCTCCACACCGTATCTCGGACTCTGCTTTCGTCGGCAGTGTTCGGTGGTCCTTGACGGCTACACTGACAGCGATTGGGCTTGGAGCCCTGACGGGCGCAGTCGCACTGGCTACGTGTTTCTGCTCGGTTGTACCGCTTTGTCTTGGCGAAGCGGGAAGCAGGGCTGCATCGCACGTAGCTCGTCGGAGGCAGAGTATGTGGCTTTGGGGGCAGGGGCTGCTGAGGCAATTTGGCTGCAGCGCTTGTTTCTTGAGCTTGGGCAGTCGGTACCCGCCATTGTGTTGCGTTGCGACAACCAGAGTGCTCTCGCCATTGCGGAGAACTCTGGTGTTTTTCATGCTCGTACAAAGCACATTGCGGTTGAGCATCACTTCGTTCGTGATCTGGTGGAGCGACGCGTGATCTCCATCATGTGGGTTGGCACTGACTTGTAGCGTGTTGATTTCTTGACGAAGGCACTTGCCCGCGGAAACTTCTTGGTGGCCATTCGCTCTGTTGGGCTTCGCCCCGTGCGTGACAGTGGTTGAGTGTGGGATGTACGTTTGCGTCTCATCTGTCTGTGTCACGCACTATGTGTTTGTACTAGTGCTGCACGCGTATGGACATGCGTACCATCGGGTCATGGGGGAGTGTTGTGCTTTGTGTCGTTCATGTACAGTTTACGGTGACCACTCGGCCGTGTCCATACTCGTGCAGATCCCTGAGGCAGGCAGCCCTGGTGACACCGGCGCGACGACAGGCGGCGGACTACCCGCCTGGAGCTCACCGACCACTGTTCCAGAGCCCCATATGCCACCGGGACTCTTTTATGTGCTTCCTACGTCTTGCAGGCGCCTTTCGGCGGATTGGCCATGAGTTCTATTTGCATGTTTTTGCATTGTATGCTCACTGTCAGTCGATGGATGCATGCATGTGACCAGTCACTGTGTCCGTCTTTTGATTCTGCACGTCTAGGTTCAGACGGCGTAGGATTCTGACATGTGTGCGCAGAGTTACGGCCAAAACAGTGGTTTTGGGCCGGCTTTAGGATAGCTCTTAGACTGCCGCGTGCGACACCCGCCATCCGCCGTGGCAGGTATTTATGCCTTGGACCAGTCAGTTGTCATTTCTCTCTGCATATGCTGTATTGAAGCATTCTGACACTGTGCCTTGTGTCTCCTAGCCAAACCCTTGCCGTTGTGTGTACGACCTGTGACTGTCGTCACTGTCTGACCAGGCACTGACGCCCGGTCAGCGGCTGTGTTGCTAGGAAGCTTCTACGCACTTTCTCAAAAAGGGTCTCCTAGACACCAAAACAAGCTTGGGGATTGAACCCGACCCCATTGTATATATGGAGTGTAATAGCTGACATACCTGCAGAAGCATAAACATAAGCCTAATATATTGAGAAGGTGAATATTAAAGCAGTTTTATCCAACAAGTTAAAAAAAACGCCATATCCATTTTGATGGCCATGCTTGATCAGCGACGCAAGTCGCCGATCGAGCAAAGCGAGACGGTTGATGTGTCACCCCCACTGTCGCGGGAATGGCGATCGAGCGGAAATGTCTCTTCCGATTTTTTTTAGTTTGGAGAAGAAAACTCATTTCAATACATGCAAAGTGATTTCAAACCCTTTCCCAAATTACACTCGGTGTTTTAGGATTTTTTTTACGGGGCCCTGCAAGGCCTCTCGGTAGCGGGGCCGAACAGGTTTCCTTTCAAGGCATGGGGTGGTTTGGACACCCCACGCAAAACGTTCGCAAACCTTTTTGAGAAAAGTCACAAACCCTTCTATGGAGGGGTTTATGATGTGTATATATATAAATATATATATATATATATATATATATATATATGTATTCATTTCTGAAGACGTGAGCATGCTGTTGCTGGATGGCATGCGGCGTCGACATGGCGTGTTCATTTGGATGTATTGTATTGTTTCGCATGCTCGCTGGATGTAGCGTTAACATAGACCAAAGGAGTTCCACATTTGGATATGGCATGTTTAATGTACGAAACGTGGATATGGAGATCGGCATCGAGAATTCTGTGGATACATGGTCCCTCCTCCGTTTAGGGTGGAGTGTTTCCAGTAGCAAGGGAAATTTGTGTGAGTTGGGTAGTAGTGCTGGCCCTGACTTTCCGCAAAGAAATCTCTGTCCGGTTATGATCAGTTGTCAGATTCAACTCGTCCAGCCGCACCCTACACGGTTCGGTTTCCGTTTTCGTTTCCTGCCTCGTGGTGACCGAGTAAGCCATGCAAACCGTGACTGTTCGAAGCCGTTCGAAATTTCTACCCGCGCTCCGCCGGCTTCTTCCGGCGAACGACGACAAACGTGCTGATGTCGACGGCCCTCGGACGCGCTTTGCCGAATCTGACCGCGCGACGCGCTTCCGTGGCGGTGCGACGCCGGTACGCACCTGCCCCGTTTCTCCGAACGACAACGCCGCCAGCCTCACCGCCTGCCGCCCCATCCACAAGTTTTGGTTTTGTTTTGTTTTCGTTGACTTTTGTTTTCCCCCTCTTCCCTGGAGCTGCGGACGGCACAAGCGGAAGGCGCAAGCTGTGGCTCGCTTTCCAATTCCAGCGACGGGTACCGGCGGTACACCGTGCTCTCTCTTGCAGGTGAGAGAGAGCCTCTCCTCCCTCCTCCCCGGACTGCGACGACGTGGACTTATCCTTCTCTTCAAGCGCCACGCACGGGCGAGCCCGTCCCACCACGAACCCAGGCGAGTCCTTAACACCGTATGTAACTCACCTCGGGTCATTCAAGGTGCGGACCGTCAGACTATTTGCAGATACGGGAAAGGGTTTATTCGAGCAAGTCATACATCTCCCAGGTGTGCAAGGAGGAGGTTATGTGTGGAGTCCGCACAGGCCTTGTGTCTCCGATCCAGACAGATCTTGAGAGCGCTGTCTGGACTAGACACGGTCAACAGACACATTCGCGACCGCTCCAGACACTGGCAAGTTGCCAGGCCTGGCTGTTGCCAGTGGCACACAACCAGGCCTTCCACTAAAGCAGCCTTCGCCACGACCTTAGTTCACAGGGATCGCTATGTTCAACGCAATCCATCTTCTGAAAAGCTCCAGCCGTATGATCTCTGAGACGAGATCAAAATTCTTGACCTCCCCTCTTCCACGTCGTCTTCTCCACCTTTGTCTTGCTCCTCTCTCCTTAACATTCTCCGATTTTCTTTCTTCTTCTTTTTCTCTCTTTGTCGAACCTATCCAGACCTCGTGGGTCCACTCCAGGCCGCGCTCGAGAAGAACAAGAGGCTGACCATCCTTGCGCCCACCAACGCCGCCTTCTCCGCATTCCGGTACACGCCGGGTGCTGCGTGCGAGCCGTCGCTGGCCTACATCCTCCGCACCCACGTGCTGCCTGTGCGCCTTCCAGCAATCGCGGTCAAGATTCTGCCTAACGACTTGCTGCCGGTAAAGAAAATGGGCGATATGTCCATGTCGCTTTTGTGCCTTATTCGCCCCTTCTATGTCCCTTGTGTAAGCCAGTTCCATGCTCCCTGCCCTCCCCCCCCCCCCCCCCCCCCCCCCCCCCAATTCCTCCACTTCATGTCCTCGGTCCCCCTCTCGGTCCCTTGTCTGAGAAAGCGGACTCCGAATGATTCAACTTCCTTATCCCTCCTATCACCTGCGCATGGCCTCCCACAAATGTGGGACTTGGTCTGGGAACAAGATGACGCGATGTACTTTGTGGTGACTTTGATCCGAGCATGGGCCAGCCAAGGACCATTGCATCATGTGAAATTTCTCATGTCGTGGGCCAGGTTTCTCCTTTGCCGATGGACTCTGCTGAGTTTGCCAAGAGTGAGTGAGTGAATGTGTGTGTGTGTGTGTGTGTGTGTGTGTGTGTGTGTGTGTGTGTGTGTGTGTGTGTGTGTGTGTGTGTGCGCGTGTGCGTGTGCGTGTGCGTGTGCGTGTGCGTGTGCGTGTGCGTGT
>SZWC01001581.1:157291-174865 GCA_023375785.1 Penium margaritaceum | reverse complement strand
AATTCACAACACCAAGCCCGTCTTCTGAGAAGGTTTGGTTGCTTCAAGAAGGGAGTGAGAGAGTTGTGACCAATGACCACAATGATGTAATATTCCCCAGACTCAAGGTAACAGTCCATGGCATGGAAGTATGCATACCTACTAGTTGTGAACATTGTTGCAAAGATCTTTGTAGAACCTGGTGTTGTTTGCATCTGTTACTATATCGCCCTCAATTGTTGTCCAGCCCATTTAGTCTACTGCTCTCTCGTCCATTGTCTTCACCGTTGCGCCAACTTACTGCACTGTACGATGCACCTACACCACCGTCTCCATCTGCGCCGCTGCTGCCCCCTTCTCCACAGCCGTCCTGACAAGGCTCCTTCGTATCGTGGTCACTGCCGTCTCATAGTTCGTGGCACTTGCCGCCTCTGCCCCTGCTGAGCCTGTTGCTGCCATATCAACCCCGGGCTCTGATGCTCTCTATGAATTCACCACAGCCCACCTCATAGACTGGTGGAGCAACATACAGATCAAGCACATCCACCGCTCCATTGTTGTTGTCGTGACAGCTATTGTTCCCTCAAATTATCCCACATCATGTTTCTCCACTTCTAGCGCCACATCCACCTTCCTTGGTGGTGCTAATGTCATTCTGGGTAGAGGCAATGAGCATGGTGTAGGCGGGGATTAAGGGTGTAACGAAGTGCCCCTATTCTTCTGGCATAATCGGGGCCTTGTCTGAGTTTCGGGGGCACGCGGGCTTTTCTCCGTTTTTTTGGAAATCTTGCTCGCGGTCGATCTCACCTCCACTCGACCGCGGAGACAAGGAGGAGGAGGGGGAGCGAGCACGCGAGCGAGCACCGGCGTGGGGTTCACGCCGGTAGCAGGGGGCTGTTTCGTGCGAACCCCCATGCGGTGTTCCAAACACGCCACACGAGGGTGGCTGTCGCCCCCTCGGCACATAGCATGTGGAACACGCTATCCGCCGAGGGGTTCTCTCTAGCGGGAGCTCCCGGCAATGCACGCGGTCAACGGTGGTAGCAAACGCGGTGGCTGCGACCGCACGACGGTCGCAGCATTCCCGGTGGCGTGCGCAACACGGCAACCGTACCCACCGCTGAGAGGCGTCAAGCTGACGCGGCGGCTTGCCGAGAGACAAGACAGACCGTCAATCTGGACGATCGACGGCCAGACACTTCTCGCACTAAACACTAGGTGCAAGTAAGGCAACGCGTACAAGGTGCAAGTAGCTTGTTGTAGTAAGCTAGGAAAGGAGTAGACAAGGGCTAGGACTAGCTGCCAAAACAGTATAGCGGCATCACTCTTCTGGCGCAGTCTGTGGACCCATTGCATCCGGGTGAAGTCATCAGTCAGGGTGAGGATGTATCTGCCCCGATTGGACAGAGAATTGAAAGGAAGAGGACCGAGAAGGCCCGAATAGACCAACTCGAGAGAACGAAGTGCATGAGAACGGGAGTCAGGGTAGGTACAACAATACATCTTACCCTGAGCGTAGAATAGGCAGTGGGTCTTGGGCGGCTTCTCGAAAGAAGCCGCATCAAGGCCGAGTGCGGGCTGTGTCCGAATGAGCTTTGACACAGTGTTGGAGCCCACATGACACAGGCGACGATGCAATAGTCGCTGGTGCTCAGTAGAGAGAACGCCAGTGACAAACATTCGAGCACAAGGAGAGGGGGAGCAAGAAGGAGGAAGAGAAATCCGAGAGACATGATACAGATCATCCACAACAGAGGCACAAAGAACAACAGTGTAAGTATCAATAGTTGTCACAATTGCGGAGTCTGCAGTGTGCTTCATAGAGAGACCCATCAGTGTGCAGGCACGCACAGAAAGCAAGCTGAGCTCAAGGTCAGGCACAAAAAGCACCTCGTAAAGATACAGGGGGGCAGACGAACCATCAAAGCACACAACCCCAACACCCTGGACTGGCAAGGACTGACCAGAGCCTATGTGAAAAGAGCGAATAGATGCAACAGGGCCAAGAACAACAAAGTCACTACGACGACAGGTCATGTGATGAGTGGCACCAGAATTGATGATCCAAGTGCCACCGGGATCACGACTGGAGGACGTCACTGTACAACGGGTAATGGAGCACTCGGCCTCAGACGGGCACTGAAAAATAGGTGAGGAGGAACGACAAAGGGCACAGAGATGTGACTCATGAATCTAATTGGTACTGTCAGGCCCATCGTGATCACATGCCAGCTGTGTCCCCCCCACACGAGTCATCACGAGCGACAAGAACAGACAAAAAAACAGTCTACGAACCACCCGGCTGTGACAACACACTCGCACCTCCCTGAAAGCGAAGCGCCAAAAGATGACGGAGCTCGGCGATGGTGCGGTCACCCAGGTCCGGGTCGCCACTGCTCGCCGGTGAGGAAGCGGGAACTACTGTAGTCATGGTCGCAACGCGACCGGACGCTTGAAGACGCTGGGCGTGTGTAGCCTGAAGACTGCGAGTGATCCGCGTCCAATCAAGTGGCTGTTGGCACTCGGTGTAGCGATGAGCGCCTCCATAGTTGTAGCAGTGGACAGTGCTTCTACTGCTACCGCCCGAGGACTGCTGCTGCTACTGCGGCTGCTGCTGGCCCGAAACACGCTTCTTCCTACCCTTCTACCCCTGTGTTGCGACTGCCACACCCTGCATCTGAGTTGGGGTAGCCCGGGTGGAAGGGGAAGAGGAGGGTTTGCCAGTGGATGAAGAAGTGGTCTGTAAGAGGGGCGTCGGCAGCGACGCGATGACCGCTGCAGCAAGAGAACTCTCCTGGTGGGCCACGACTGCCTCGCGGGCGGAATTCACCTGGAAGAAAAGCTGATGCGCCCAAGGGAGGAGCTGAAGTGAGGTGGAGAAGGGCTCGAGCATGGCGTCGTTGTACCTCGAGAAGATGTCTGTGTGCTTAAGAAAAACTCCAATCACGAGCGTGTGCAGCGCCCAAAGCTGTGTACCTCCTGAAGTCCCAAGGCGCGTGTAGATGCGCATGGCACGCTGCCAGTAATCGGCTGCGGGCTCAACAGGTCCCTGACGAAGGGAGTGAAAGGCGCGAATGTGAGCCGCGCAGGTGGCGTGCGTCTCTGCAGCAAGCAGGGACAGTGCCAAGTCCCAGTCCCCCCGTGGATCAGCACCCGCGCCCGTGCCGGCCTCTCCAAGGAAAGGGCGAAAGTCCACAACAATCTTGCGCAGCATGGCGTAAAGGAGTCCGCGCATCCCCGAGCCGCTATCAGCACCTGAGCACGGTCCGTAACCTGGTACGGACTGTGATAGTAGGGCCATAACCCCCTCTGAAGTGGCCCAGACCTGAAAGAGAGTCTCCCAACAGTCAAAGCCGCCATCGCTGACATAGCGTGGGAGTGGTGTCTCGAAGTCCTTGGATTGCCGCTCCGTGGGGAGAGCAACCACAGGCTAGGAAGGACGAGGGATGGAGAAGACGCCGCGACGAGGAAAGTCGTCGAGGTAGGGGTCGGGCAAGGATCGGATCTCCTGTAACCAGGAATCAGATTGCGTCTGAAGGTGGCAGAGACACTCCTGAAGCTCGCGAATCTCCCTCTCATGGGTGTCATCCTCCATGCCAGGCATGTCGCGGTCCTCATCCAAAGGATCGAAAAGTGGCGGGTCCTGTCCAATTGCTCTCCTCGGTGCACATCTTGACTTCTGTGCAAAAGGTATGGCACCGCCAACTCCCCCGGATATCCGCTGTGGGACCGTGGACTCATCACGAATAAGATTAGTAAGCATACGGAAGTCATCAATCTGATGCTGCTGGTGACGACGAATCTCATCCTGCTCACTATGCAGGTCCGCAATGGCCTACGAGCGTGGGCTCATGACCCCTGAGGAGGAGGAGGAAGAGGGATATGGTGGTCCTTTGCCCTAGTCACTGGTCAGAGCCATGTCAACGCTCAGTATGGACAAGGACGTCAAACTGATCATATTGCATAACTGTCAGCCTGTCTCGAGGATTTTCAACGCTGGTAAAAAATGATGTTTCAGCCAAAAAATTGGCTATGTTTGTGCTGACGTCATCACTCACAATGATGACATCAGCATGAAGGTTGTCCAAATTAGACGAAATTTGGTCAAAAACGTCTCCGTTTTCTTTTTAGTCCAAAATTTGGAGAAAATATATAGATCTGAGAGCATTGCCTCATTTCCTTGATCCTACGGGGCATGAAATGAGGCAGGAGAGGAAGCGATGGATAGGGTTTTGCAAGAGCTTTCTAATGAGCTCTTGCACGCCAAAATGTGGTGGTCAAATGGGGCACATGCATTCTCTCACGTCCGGGGAGGGTGGTATGTGCGACCTGAGTGAAGCTTTTGGGACCCTTCACAGACCCCTTCTCAATATCTCATGCCTCAACTACTGCTGGATGGGGTTGGGAAACCCTTGGCTGCCCCGTGGTGGTGGCGTGGTGATGCGGTTGCAAGGGTGTCTCCCCTGCTACAATCTGCTGCGACGGGCCACCGTGGATTGGTGGGTCCTCCCAAGACTATGGCTTTAGCTCTGGCTCTCACTGCTGCTACCACTACTGCATCTCTTCTGGGAAGCTCAGCGAGGGATGCCTCGCCGCTCTGAAACCATGAGAAGATGCGTACAAGCTTCCTAGCAACACAGCCGCTGACTGGGCATCAATGCCCTGTCAAACGGTGACAACAGTCACAGGTCGTACACACGACGGCAAGGGTCTGGCTAGGAGACACAAGTCAGAGTGTCATAATGTGTCAATAGCATTTGCAGAGAGAAATGACAAATGACAGGTCCATGGCATAAGTAGCTGCCACGGCGCACGGCGGGTGTCGCACGCGACAACACAAGGTGTAGCGTAGCAGTGCCACGTCGACCGGCCGAAGGAGCCACGTGGCTCGAGCGGGGTCACCTGGGACTGTGGGCGGTGAGACGGGATGGTTTGAGGGTCGGAGACCCTCAAGCACCACGGTTTTGGCCTAGTCGGCCAAGGATTCCGTCGAATCTGCTACATAAGGTCTGTCCTAAAACCGGCCCAAAACCACTGTTTTGGCCGTAACTCAGCGTAGACATGTCAGAACGCTACGTCGTCTGAACCTAGACGTGACAAAATACAAGCCGGACGCTACGACTGGTCACATGCATGTATCGGGCATTAAACGGTGGACACACAATGTAAAAACATGCAAATCGAGTCCACGGCCAGTCCATCGATCAACTCCTACGTGCTGTAGAAATCTGCAAGAGGTCCATGGCAGTGTCCAGAGCTCTGGGACGGTCGTCGGTCAGCTCCAAGCTGGTAGTCCACCACCAGACGACGCACCGGTCCACTTGGGTCCGCATCAGGGATCTACACGGGCATGGACACGGCCAAGTGGTCACAGTGAATTGCAAAGGTCGACAAGAGCGTCACAAATCACAACATCAGAACAAGTCTTAGGAGCGCTCTCCCATCGGATGCCGTGTCGGGAGAAAACAACCATGTTTGTGAGCGTCAATTTTACGCATGGGGCAACATGGAGCGAAACCGACGAATGCAATAATAGATTCTTCCGTCGGTTTTCGTCACATATCTCCACCTGTGAGATGTGTTAAAAAATACTACAGGAAAATATCACGAAGAATCAGGAACATAGCACACGCATCAAAGGCCAATGAGAATGGATGGATGTTAGGGACGATCCATGCGTACTATGTTAGTTGTGATCAACGGATTTATGGGTACTACTCGTTGATCGGTGTGAATTGGAGCTAATTCGACGTGAAATTTCGCTGAACCTGCATTTCAAACAACAAGGTTGCCATTGAATAGCAACTTTGGTAATCTGGCCGTTAGATGAGTACTTGCGATAACGGATATGGACGGTAGTGAGAAACTGCTAGGAAGCTTCCTAGCCTTGCTGCTGCTGACGTGGCGACACTGTCCAGTCAGCTGATGCACTAGCAAGCAGGCAGGTGCAAGAAACAGCAAGGATCAGGCTAGGGAGACGCGCAAAGTCTCATAAGCTCCAATAGCTTAGTAAATGCAGAGAGAAATGACAAATGACAGGTCCAGGGCATAAGTACCTGCCGCGGCGCACAGCGGGTGTCGCACGCGGCAGTCCAAGAACTGTCCTAAAACCGGCCCAAAACCACTGTTTTGGCCATAACTCTACGCACACATGTCAGAATCCTGCGCCGTCTGAACCTAGACGTGCAGAATCAAAAGACGCACGCAACGACTGGTCACATGCATGCATCCATCGACTGACAGAGAGTATATAATGCAAAAAACATGCAAATGGGTCTCATGCCCAGTCCGCCGAAAGGCGCCTGCAAGACGTAGAAGGCACAGCAAGGAGTCCCGGTGACATCTGGGGCTCTGGAACAGTAGTCGGTCAGCTCCAGACGGGTAGGCCGCCGCCTGTCGTCGCGCCGGTGTCACCAGGGCCGCCTGCCTCAGGGATCTGCACGAGTATGGACACGGCCGAGTGGTCACAGTAAACTGTACAGAAACGGCACAAATCACAACAGGTAGTGGGTCCTCATAGGTGTACGACTTGGTAAGAGGCATAAACGAGAATCCGAGGTAGAAATTTTCCATGATCCAGTGTGCGAAACAGGCACCAACCTTTTTTGTGATTTTGACTCGTCACTTTGTGTACACGGGGGTTGCAAATAGCGCAGCTTGGATACAGCTTGAAATTCAATTCAATATGAATTTCATGCTTCAGTTCTAGTTACCGTAATGACATAAAATTTTGATGAATTTCCAGAAAGGATTTTAATGGTACTAATTTTCACCAAAAAATGGGTCATATCTCTTTTCTTACATGGTCTTCCACCCCCTTGTTGAATCAAGGGTGGAAAATTAGTATTACCCATCGGTCAAATCCTTGTGCCTAAATCTCTTCATTTTGGCGTCGGAAAGCCACACTTGGAAGTTCGATTAACAAGAGACGCAGATCCTTGGGCGTCCGTCCAATTTCGGTGGTAGCGTGAGACTCCCACAACGCGTTCATTATGTGGTGGCATGTCGTGAAGTTGTCATTATGTAATTCCGCTGAATTATATTAAACAGGTTAACTGTGTTGAAGTTCATTCTTTCGAGATGAGACATGAAATTGCACCCGGGAAATATAAAGTGACACCATTTTTGCATGTTTTAGCATGAAATGTATGAGGAGAAAATTGCGTCAATATGTCAGAAATTTGAAGGTGTTCCATGTTTCCAATATATATATATATATATATATATATATATTTAAGGACCACTTTTGCGAATTGTGAGAATTGTTTCGAACTAAAGTCAAAGTCAGTACGGAATTCCACATCAACATAGTTGAGGAATTCTTAAGCCACGTATGTTAAGTGAAGAAAGCTACCTGAAGAGTACATGTCAAATCTTTCGCGTTCTCGTCGCTCACGGTAGCTGACGCCTACTCTCGTTTCGCGGAACCACACTGAGGTACGCGTGTAGAATGACGTTCGAAAACTGAAAATTGAATATAGTCTACGCTTTTGTTTTGTCTTCACAAACGCCTCTCAATGTCCTTTATGTCCTCTAGTAAACGACTTAACAGCGGAATTTTCCGTCTAATTTTATAAGAAAAGTTGGATGTTTTTTCAGGAATTTGAACCGAATCTGGACAAATCCGTCAGTGCGTCACAAGCCTCCAAGAGTTTCCAGGACATGGCTTGGAGCTCCGCACGTCACACACCACTCTTCTCCACCACGCGTGTGTCCAGCGTGGACAAAAGTGCACCTCGCCGGGAGAGACGAACGAGAGAGTATGGACGCGACCCGACCGCTCGGCGAAGCGCTGGTCGGCGCCGCGTGAAAAAGTGCATCTGGATGGGTACCTGCGAGTCGCGCTCCGTGGCAAAGTGTTNGGGGGGGGGGGGAGTGGCAGGAGGCAGGCCGGCCGCCGTCGGGAGCTTGCAGGAGTTCCGAATCGAGGAGTGGCTCTAAACGCGCAACGCATTTCTTGGTGCGTTGGAGGCGATGCGCTGAGTGGGCGCCGACCACAGGCGGCTCGAAAAGTGGGTGCGGGAAGGGTGCACTGCGGAGCTGCTGCGAAGCTGCAGTAAAACTAACTGCGTTGCGTTTGTCGAAGGAAAAAAATGAAAAAAAGGAGGACGCAGATCTGTCCCTGTTCTCCCGCTCCACCCTTCTATTTACACTGCTCGACTACACAGAATGATTCAATTGAGTGAGTATTCCTCTGCTACTTCGTGTCATCGTGTGAGACTCTCGCCCTCACAAAAGTCGTGAAAATTCTCAGCCCCACTGCGTGTCCGCATCCACAATCGCCTACTAAAACTATGGCGCGACTCCTCTGCATCACCCTCTTCGCCTTCGCCGTCACCTTCGCAGTCGCGGCGCCCCGCTGCGCGGACGCTGGCTCCACGGGCCTGTCCGCCGGTGCTGCACAGAGGCAGCTGACGCAGCTGGTGACGTTCCTCAACAGAACCAGGACCCCGCAGACGTCCGGATACAACACACTGCTTCGGCTGCTCCTCACCACCAGTGAGTTCTCCGACTTTGATCGGTGTTCTTCTCCTCCCTTCTCATGTGCGTCAGTGATAGGCCTTCCGTCTTAAACCGTTGTTGAAATACCGTCAATGACTGTCAGTGTCTGTTAGTGGTAGACCGTCTGCGGCACGCTTGTCAGTGTAGACGCCACTTCCTGCTTCCGCAGCTCCGTGCCACCAACGATCTCACTCATTCCCACCATCTTCTATCATTTACATCCCCCTCGGTGTCCGTTTGTCTTTAACAGACTTTTTCATGTCATTGACGCCGTCTCTCAGTACTGGCCCACTGTGGAGGCTCCACTCCAGCTCAGTGTGGGGGAAATCCCTCCTTCCGCGGCTGCATTTCACATCAGCAGCCATTGTTTCTCTCCGCCATGCATACCGAGGGGTGAGGAGAGGTTCACCTGTCCGCCGGTGCATGTTATGTTAGTCTGAGAGACGCTCCTGCTGCTCCGAGGAGCAGCGCGAGGTGGTCGCAGATTGCGACGCACCATGCCGCGACTCGTATCAGGCTGCGATTTCCTTCCCCATGTCTCTCGGTCCCCGCCACCCCCCCCCCCCCCCCCCCCCCCCCCCCCCCCAAGCAATAAGTTCTCAGAGGATGTGACGATGAAGCCACTGCGATGACTGGGGTGAGTCGTCATCCCACACTCTGCATTGTCGCACATTGCGCGGAGACTTTCCTGCGGTACCGATGTACCCGCCAACTCAACCACTGTGCTATGCATGACGGAAGTGTAGGCGCGCTCGTGCCCACCAATGCCACATTTGACTCCATTCCCGCAAGTTTGCAAGAGTGGCCACCACAAGCCCATTGTGGAGATGGGTGTGCAGTCTATTGTAGATTTTTGGAAGGACTCGCTACGACTTTGGTGACAGTGGGCCTAAGGATCTGAGCCACCCCACCCACGTGAGGCATTCTATCAGCAGTGTTATCCTCTACCCATCTTCTTTGCTTTGGCTGGTTGGCTGATGTAACACGCAGATCTTCCCGCCAACCTGACCACCGCGCTGCGCGCCGGCGTGAAGCTGACCGTGCTCGCGCCCACCAACGCCGCGTTCACCTCCTTCCTGCGCACATACAAGGGCAAGGTCTGCGAGCCGACGGTGGAGACGGTGCTGCGTCTGCACCTGCTGCCCATCTACGCCCCCGCCGCCACCGTGCTGGGCCTGTCCCTCAACACCTTGGTGAGAACTCGTTTTCGCAGCGTAGTACTAGCTGTAATGGCTCCCCTTCTGCTTGGTGGGTTGGGTATATCTTCTCTCGAAGAAACAATGACCAAGAAACCGAGACTGTGCCTACCGTGGAGGTGAACCTCACAGTGGTGGATCTGTACTAGAGACGACGCTGCAGTTGCGCCCGCTGCTCTATCTCATAGTCGTCTGTGGACTGGCTGCAACATCTCTCGGTCTGGTTCTGCCGGGCGCTGTCTGTCTGTTGCTTGGCTGGTTGTCACCATGGCATGGATCTGCTTGGTCCAATCGGAAGGGGTACTTGCGGACTTCAAGCTGCAGCAAAGCCAGCGTGTTTTCGGTGTTGTGAGGAGACTGATGCGCTGAGTGGGTGGAAAGTCCGCAGGGCCTTTTCATTACAATCGCTGCGTTGTTATCTGTGCTAAGGCGTTTTCAAAGCGTCTATAACAAATATATGCAGTGATGTGTCGGGTGGGTGGAAAGTCAGCAGGGCCTGGTCATTGCAATCACCGCGATTTGAAACACCTGCCCTCTGGAAGGTGTCTGGTTACCACATCTCGTCTCCTCCTCTGCGCCCCGTACAACCTTCACCTACCCTCGCCCGCTCGCGTCTCTCTTTCTTCCATGTGCAGGTGCGCTCTCTCTCCCCCGTGCCGGTCACCAAGCTCAGCCAGACGCCTCTCACCCTGGGCGTCAACGACGGCTTCGGCAAGATCTACACCCGCGCAAATGTCACTGCACCCAATGCCTACAACACAAGCTACGTTGTGGTCCACGCCATCAACAACGTCCTTGTCTACCCACCAGGCACTCCCAAGTGCTGAAACCGCTGCAAGTCCTTCCACGGAGGATGGAAGATGTTCCCCAGCTCACCTATTTCTAATGATGTTGGTAGAATTCTTGCACTACCGACTGTTCAAGAATTCATCTTAACTTCGTAACCAATTCTCTTTTGCTCTTGCACTCACATTGTTGGCCACTGTCCGTACTGCCTGCGGACACTGTCAAGTGTTCAAAGAATGTACCAGCAGGGCGTGTATCAGAAAGGCGACAATATGCACTCCCGAGAATTTAATCATCTGAAGGACGACGTGGGCATAATGGGGTCACTGACATACTGTTATGATACATGTGACTAATTGTCACTGACAATGCTTCTCTGCAACTTGCATCTGAAAACATATGAACTTGAACCCTCCAGAGTGCAATCACCACATGCCTTGTGAGTGTGGCCACGTTGAAGCTATTACATGTAGGGCTGACGGTACAGAGACCCCACAGTTGATGATAGCTATAGGTCCACTTTGTGAGAACAAAATGAAAATGACAACATACACATAAATGAGATACGAAGTGATAAGGTTGACCAGTGTATGAAATGTATGAATCGTGTGAAACATTTCCTACAGCATCTTTCTCTTACTTCGCAAAGCATTTGAAAAATAGCTGAGCATGTGGAAGATACATTTCATATTTTCTACAACGCTTTGCAAAACATGTAGAAATACTACATTGCATAAGAGACATGTACAAGATGTAAGATCAGATCTGTGCCTCAAACTTTGGTAAGCTAGCCCAAGACATGAAGAGTAATAGCTATGTAGAAGATGCTGGGAGAAATCCAACCCATGAAGTGAGATGTGGAATTTCACATTTTCACCCAAGCGTACCAGAAAGTGAGCCATGCGACCTGAGATACTCACAGTTCATGGTATGATGTCAGCCATAGAATTCAAGAAACTGCTGAAGCCACCAATGCTGACCGGTGCAACAAAGTTAACCATGAGGGCCAACAAATTCTTCATGCACATTGAGAAGAAAGCCGAAGAAGCTGAAAACCAATCCATGCAGATCGGGAAGTAATGTACATTTAGGTCGCAACAAGGCCACATGAATGTTGTCGCGAGGGAATAACAAAAGAAGAAAAAAGAAGAAAAAAAGGCATAACCAGGGTGTGATTACGACGCAACTAAGGTGCATTGCACCTTACTTGTCGCTGAAAACATGCGTAGAGGCTTCCTAGTGACACAACTGCTGACCGGGCGTCAGTGCCCTATCAGACGGTGACAACAGTCACAGGTCATACACGTAACGGCAAGGGTCTGGCTAGGAGACACAAGTCAGAGTGTCATAATGCTTCAATAGCATTTGCACAGAGATTTAACAAATAGCAGGCCCACAGCATAAATACCTACCGCGGCGCACAGCGGTTGTCGCACGCGGCAGTGCAATGTTTGTCCTAAAACCGGCCCAAAGCCACTGTTTTGGCCATAACTCTGCGCAGTCAAGTCAGAACACTATGCCTTCTGAACCTAAACGTGCACAATCTCAAGCTGGACGCTATGACTGGTCACATGCATGCATCCGACATAGAACACTGGAAACATAATGAAAAACATGTAAATCGGGCCCACGGCCAGTCCACCGATGAAATCCTGCAAGCTGCACAAAACCTGTAGAAGGTCCGAGACACCATCCAGGACGCTGGGGCAGTCGTCGGTCAGCTTCGAGTGGGTGCTCCACCACCTGCCGACATGCCGGTACCCCCCGGGTCCGCATGAGGGATTGGCACGGGCAGGGACTCAACCGAGTGGTCACAGTAAACTGTACAACTCGATGGGAACATCACAAATCACAACACTCCCTATGACCCGATGGTACGCATGTCCATACTCGTGCAGAACTGGTACGAGTGCAACAACGAGTGCAAAGACAGACGTAACACAAGCACACCCCACACTCAACCACTCTCAGGCAAGGGGCAAAGCCCGAAAAAACGAATGGCCACCAAAAACTTTTCGTGAGTGAGTGCCTTTGTCAGGAAATCAACATGCTGGCTGTTAGTGCCGACCCATACGACGAAGATCATGTGTCACTCCACGAGATCACACACAAAATGGAGCTCAACTGTAATGTGCTTTGTGCGAGCATGAAAAACACCAGAGTTCTCTGCAATGGCAAGAGCGCTCTGGTTCTCGCAGCGAAGCTCAATGGTGGGCACGGACTGACCCAACTCAAGGAAAAGGCGCTGTTGCCAGACTGACCCAACTCAAGGAAAAGGCGTTGTTGCCAGACTGCCTCAGCAGCCCCTGCATAAAGAGCAATGTACTTTGCCTCCGACGAGCTACGTGCAATGCAGCCCTGCTTCCCACTGTGCTAGGACACAGTGGTACCACCGAGCAGAAATACGTAGCCGGTGTGACTGTGTCCGTCTGGACCCCAGGCCCAGTCGCTATCGGTGTAAACGACAAGAACCACCGAACACTACCGGCGAAAGCAGAATCCGAGGTACTGTGTGGAGACCACGTAACGCACCACTCGTACCAATGACATGAAGGGCTCTAGCACATGGAGCATGTTGAAACAGTGCAAGGAGGTTGACGGCAAAGGCGATGTTGGGGCATGTGATAATGGCCAGGTACATCAGAGATCCGATAAGACGGAGGGACAACGTCACGTCCACTATCTCCCCCAGCTCTGTAGGGTTGTCCACTTTTAAGACATCCTGCTTGTCATGTGTGAGAGGTGTGGAGGCTGTGGGCAGTGCGCCAAGGAGATCACTGAAAGACTCCCTACAACGCGTGCGTATCGAGCTTGATGAAGTAGGAGTGCCCAACGTCTGTGGTCTCGCAAGATCTCTATGCCAAGAAACACCATTGCAAGACCAAGGTTCTTCATCTTGTAGGCAGTCCGGAGGACCGCCTTGGCCTCCTTCACGGCCTCCATAGAGGGAGATGCGATTAGGAGGTCTTCCACATAGACCAAGATGGCGGTGAACTGCTCAAGTGACTGTCGGATAAAAAGAGAGGGATGTGCCTCTCTCCATACATATCGTGCGCGAGTCAAGGTACCTGTGATCTCCTGGTTCTAGCACGGAGGAGAGTGCTTGAGGCTGTACAAGGACTTGCGCAAGCGTTAGACCTTGTCACCGTCCTCAAAGCCTGGTGGCTAGGCCACGTAGATCTCCTTATCTAGAGATTCATGGAGGAACGCATTGTTCACATCCATCTGGTGCAGTTCCCAGTCATGCTGAGCCACCACACCGAACAGAGCGCGACCTGAGGTTATGTGACTGACAGGGGCGAAGGTGTCAGTGTAATCAATGCCCTTGATCTAGGAATACGCCTTGATGACCAAGCGAGCCTTGTGGTGTTCTTGTGAGCCATCTGGCTTCACTTTCTTGCAAAATACTCACTTGACTTGAATAGCCTTCCTCCCAGGTGGAAGGACGACTAGCTCGTAAACTCCGTGCTCTCAGATGGCACGAAACTCATCCTCGCAGGTAGCGCACGAGGCGTCTGCGTCCTCTGATGAGAGAGCCTCCCTCATTGTGCCCGGATCAGGCGCCATCAAGGGAGGGCTCTAAGTGGCAAGTGCATACTCCTCATAGTTGGGCCTGATGACCACAAGATCAGTTGCTGCATCACAAGCGATGCGGAACTTGCGAGTGACCGAATCATGCCCGACAGGGCACGCAGGGTGCACCTCTATGTGATTTGTGCAGACACTAAGGCCTAGGGCCTTCGTGCCGTGGTCACCATTGGCAACACTGAGAATGGAGTGCCTGGGTGCGGGATGTGACGCTCGCTAGAATTCAGAGACCAATGGTCGAAGACGACCACAGGCTCACACAAGTATTTTGGGTTCGTAGAGCTCACCTTAGGCTCAGAGACGGGCACGACCACAGCTGGTTGTGACTGATGCAAGGAGCTGGTGATGTAGTGTGAGGAGATGCTGGTGAAGTGGCAGGGGATGCAAGGCTGGGTGTGAGCGAGGTAGCAAGAGCATGAGTAAAGGCGGGCTCACGCACAGAGGCTAGAGTGCTCGTGGGTATGGGTTCAGAATCATGTGTGCCTATGGGGTGTGATGGAACATGGGTAGAAACGGGCTGAGCAGGAGAGGTCTCTGGACCGACAGCTATGATCCCTGGGTCATGTAGGGCCAGAGACAAAGAAGGGGAGGGGACTTGAACGAATACATCTGCCAGACAAGAGATGCTCGTAGGCAGAGACTCTTGCATCTGTCGAGAAGCTTCACACATAGAAATGTACGTGACGGCCATTGACATGATGGTGGTCAGGTCACAGTAGGTGAGAGACTAAAAGAAGAGCACGTCACAAGACTCAACAATGCGATGACGACCAGAGTCTCAAAAACGCTAGGCCATCGGCCGTGGGGAGATGCCCACAAACGCACACATGCGACCCCACGGAGAGACCTTGGACACCTGGTGGTCCTCGGTGTACCACATACAAGCCACGGAGCCCCAAACACGAGCGCGACGAAGATCGGCTCGATGGCCAAACCAATGCCCGTACGATGTAACGTGGTCCAGAGGGGGACCATGCGGGAGGCGGTTCTAGACCCAAGTCATGTAGGCGAATCATTAAAAAACAAAGGATTTAGGCAGACCGCACCCGGACCGCATAGCGTGAACCGCATCCTCCACGGTGCGGTTCTAGCACTTAGAGACATCGTTCTGTTCAGGAGTAGTAGGAGCAAAAACCCAGTGAAAAACACCGTGCTCGGTAAAAGAAGCTATTCATCTCGCCAAGGAACTCGCCACTATGATCCGAGCAGAAAGTGTGCAGCGTGTGGCGGGACTGACGCTCAGCCATCACTAGCCTGAGGCGAACCACGAGAGCGACGTCACTCTTCTGGCGCAAGTTGTAGACCCACTGAATCCGGGTGAAATCATCGGCCAGAGCCAAGACATATCGGCCCCGATCGGACAAATACTTGACAGGGAGAGGTCCTAGAAGGTCCAATTGGACCAACTCAAGGGGGCGAAGTTCTTGAGAGCGGGAGTCAGGGTAAGTGCAGCAATGCATCTTAGCATGAGCGCAAAAAAGACTGTCAGTCTTAAACGGCCACTCAAAAGAGGTCGCGTCAAGACCGAGTGTGGGATGTGTACGAATGAGCTTAGGCACAGTATCTCAGCCCACGTAACACAGGCGACAATGTCGCATTTATTAGTGCTCAGCAGAGACAACACCAGCGACAAACACACAAGAAGAAGGGGAAGGAGGGTAAGAAGAAGGAGACGTCCGAGGAATGCGATACAAATCATCCACAACAAAGGCACGGAAAACAATGGCACGAGTATGAACAGAAGTCGAAGTCGCAGAGTCTATAGTGTCCTCCACAGAGAATCCCATCAATGTGCAGGCAAGAACAAAAAGCAGGCTGAGCTCAAGATCACGCACAAACAGCACCTCGGAGAGATACAAGGGGCCTTATGTTTCATCAACGCACACAACCCCAACACCTTGGACCGGTATTAACTGACCAGAGCCTGTGCGAACGGAACAACAGACGCAACAGGATGGAGACCAACAAATTCACTATGATGAAAGGTCATGTGGTAAGTGGCATCAGAATCTATGATGCAGGTGCCACCGACATCACGAGTGTAACAGTTCCTGGAAGGGAGCCCAGTGGGAGGTATTTTTAGCCCGGACCATCTATGAAAACCCAAAAAAAGAAAGACATCATGAGTGGAGGACGTCACTGTGCAAAGGGCAATAGAACACTTGGCCTCAGACGAACGCTGAGCAATAGGTGAGGAGGAACGACGAAGGGAAGGAAGGTGGGAGTCAAGAATCCAATCAGTAGTGTCAGGTCCATCATCATCACATGCCAACTATGCCCCCCCACGCGAGTCATCACAAGCAACAAGAACAAAAGAACAACCAGTCTCTGAATCACCTGGTTGTGACAACACACTTGCACCTCCCTGAAAGTGAAGCACCAGAAGGTGACCGAACTCGGCGATGGTGCGGTTGCGCGGATCCGGATCGCCACTGCTCGCCATTGGGGAGACGGGAACTGATGCGGTGGTGGTCGCCGCGCGACTAGAGGATGTGCTGCTCCACGCAGACAGTTGTGTGTGTGCGGCTTGAAGGCCGCGAGTGATTCACCCCCAATCGAGCGGCTGATGGCACTCGGTGTAGCGATGAGCACGTCCACAGTTGTAGCAGTTAACAGTACGTCCACTACTATTGACCGGTGG
Source organism: Penium margaritaceum (assembly GCA_023375785.1). Lineage (NCBI taxonomy): Eukaryota > Viridiplantae > Streptophyta > Zygnematophyceae > Desmidiales > Peniaceae > Penium > Penium margaritaceum. The sequence continues at coordinate 158,173 of SZWC01001581.1, read as the reverse complement.
CTGCTGCTGCTGTGACTGCTGCTGGCTCAAACTACGCCTCTTCCATCCCTTCTTTCCTTGTACGATTGCTGCCACACCCTGTGTTTGAGTTGGAGTAATCGAGGTGAAAGGAGAGGAGGAGGATGTACGAGAGGACGAAGGATTATGCTACAAGAGGGGCGTCGGTGGTGACGCGATGACCGTTGCAGCAAGGGGATTCTCCTGATGGGCGACTTATGCCTCCTGGGCGGAAGTCCCCAGGAGAAAGAGCTGATGCACCAAAGGAAGAAGCTAGAGGCAGATGGAGAAGGGCTCAAGAACGGCGTCACTGTACCCTGAGAAGATGTCCGCGTGCTCAAGGCAAACGCCAAGCATGATCGTGTGGAGCGCCCACAGCTGTGTACCTCTTGAGGTCCCAAGGCGCATGTGGATGCGCATGGCCCGCCGCAAGTAATTGACTATGGGCTCGGCGGGTCCTTGAAGAAGGGAGTGAAAGGCGTGAATGTGAGCCGCGCAGGTGGCATGCATCTCTACAGCAAGCAGGGACAATGGCAGGTCCCAGCCCCAACATGGGTCATCACCCTCGCCTCTGCCGACCTCTCCAAGAATAGGGCAAAGGTCCGCCACAGTCTGAGGCGGCATGGCATAAAGGAGTTCACGCATTGCCCTGGCCGTTGTCAGCACTTGAGCGCGATGCGTAACCTGATTCGGACTGTGGTAGAAAGGCCATACCCCCTCTGAGGTGGCCCAGACCTAGAAGAGAATCTCCCAGCAGTCAAAGCCTTCCTTGCTAACACACCGTCGGGACGGTGTCTCGTAGTCCTCGGGTTGCTGCTCCTTAGGAAGGGCAGCCGTAGGTTGAGAAGGTATACAGATGGGGAAGACACCTGGGCGAGGAAGTTT
>SZWC01001581.1:132435-157245 GCA_023375785.1 Penium margaritaceum | reverse complement strand
GAAGAGAATCTCCCAGCAGTCAAAGCCTTCCTTGCTAACACACCGTCGGGACGGTGTCTCGTAGTCCTCGGGTTGCTGCTCCTTAGGAAGGGCAGCCGTAGGTTGAGAAGGTATACAGATGGGGAAGACACCTGGGCGAGGAAGTTTGCTACGGAGGATCTCTGGGAGATGGGAAGCGGATGTTTGTAGAGGCCGGGAAGTTGTCTGAAGCTGGCAGAGACGCTCCTGAAGCAGGCGAATCTCACTCGCGTGGGCGTCACCCTCCATGCCTTGAACGTCAGGGTCCTCATCCCAAGGATCAAAAGATGGCTGGTTGAGTCTTGGTCCTAACATTGGTGCGGGTGCTGACTGCTGTACAGAAGGTATGGCACCGCCGACTCCCCCGGAGGTCTACTGTGGAGTCGTGGACTGTCCACAAAGGAGCTTAGTGAGCACATAGATGGCGTTAGTTTGCTGCTACTACAGACGACGTATCTCATCCTGCTCACTCCGGAGGTCCTCAATGGCCTGCGAGCGTAGGCTCAGGACCCCTGAGGAGGAGGATGAGGGGTCAGTTGGCCCTTTGCCCTTGTCACCGGCCGGAGCCATGTCAACGCTCATTATGGGCCAGGATGTCAAACTGATCAGATTGCAGAACCTTCAGTGTTTCTCCAGGATTTGCAATGCTAGTATCATATGATGTTTCAGCCAAATATTTGGCTAAGTGTTGGTGCTGACATCATCACTTACAATGATGATGTCAGCATGAAGGTTGTCCAAATGAAGCAAGATTTGGAGCAATTATTTGGACCAAAGGATTTTGAATGCAATGGCCGTGGTTTTGTGCAAAAAAACACTTCAAAAAAGGAAAGAATGTCACCATTTTCTTTTGAACCAAAAATCTAGATGGGTTTCATTTCCTGGAGCCTCTAAGGCGTGAAATGAGGTGGGAGTGGAAGCAATGGATAGGATTTTGCAAGAGCTTTCTAACGATCTCTTTCATGTCAAAAATGGTGGTCAAATGGGGCAGTTGCATTCTCTCACGTCTGGGGAGGGTGGTATGTGCGACCTGAGTGAAGCTTCTCGGACCCTTCACAGATTACTCCTTAACATCTCATGCCTCAGCTGCTGCTGGAGAGGGTTGAAAAACCCTTGGGTACCCTGTCGTGGTGGCGTGGTGATGCGGTTTCAAGGGTGTCTCAGCTGCTGCAATCTACTGAGTTGGGTCACCATGGGTTAGTGGGTCCTCGCATGACTGTAGCTTTAGCTGTGGCTCTCACTACTGCTGCCGATGCTGCGTCTCTGCTACGCAGCTCAACGAGGGATGCCTTGCCACTCTGATACCATGACAACATGCGTAGAAGCTTCCTAGCAACACAGGCGATGATTGGGCGTCAGTGCCCGGTCAAACGCTAACAGCAGTCACAGGTCGTACACATGACGGCAAGGGTCTGGCTAGGAGACACAAGTCAGAGTGTCATAATGCTTTGATAGCATTTGCAGAAAGAGTTAATAAATGAAAGGTCCACAGCATAGATAACAATGCACGGCGGGTGTCGCATGCGGCAGTACAAGGTCTGTCCCAAAACCGGCCCAAAAACATTGTTTCGGCCGTAACTCTGTGCAAACAAGTCAGAACACTGCGCTGTCTGAACCTAAATGTGCAGGATCTCAAGCTGGACTCTTTGACTGGTCACATGCATGCATCCGGAATGGAACGGTGCACACACAATGCAAAACATGCAAACCGGACCCACGGCCATTCCACGGATAAAATCCTACAGGCTGCACAAGAACTCGAGAAGGTCTGAGGCAACATCCAGGACGCTGAGGCAGTCTTCGGTCAGCTCCGAGTGGGTGGTCCACCACCTGCCGACATGCTGGTGCCTTCAGGGTCCGCATCAAGGATCTGCACGAGCATGGACACGGCCAAGTGGTCACAGTAAACTGTACAGCTCAACGGGAACCTCACAAATCACAACAGTTGCACCCTAGTTCTGCCTTAAGGGCGCAACTAGAACACAATTTTTGTGCAACTTGGGCACAACTAGGACAGAACTGACTGCAACAAGGGCGTAGCTAAGGCACTAGGGTACAACCAGGGAGAACCTTGGGCACAAGTAGGGCACAAATAGAGTGTTATGAAGGAGGAAAGAGGTTCAATGAGAGAAATCTAAGGGTGAAATGAAGGCGAAACTTGGGGAGGGAAAATGGCAATCATAGTACGTACATAGGGTGCAATTAGAGTGCAACTAGTGTGTAACTACAGTGTACCTACAGAGTAGCCAGGGTGATACTCTGGTGGAAATTGGTTGTAGTAAGGGCAGAAGTATGACACTACTAAAGCACAGCATAAGCATAACTAGGACGCAACCATGGCATAGCTAGGGCGCATTTAGGGAGGAATGAGGATGAAAATAGGGTAGAACTAGGCTAGAAATGGGATAGAACAAGGACGCAACCAGGACAGAGTTCAGGCACACCTAGGGTATACTCAGGACTGGAATAGCACACAAGTAGAGCGCACCTAGGGCACAACCTCTGTGCATCTAGAGTGAAATAGGGGAGTAAATGAGGTGTCACTAAATTACAACTGAGTTGCAACATGGTCACAACTACGTTGCAACTTGGATACAACTACCGCGAAACGGAGATGCAAGGAGCGTCAATGTAAGATACTACAATCTTGAAACTGAAATGCAACTTGGATGCAACTTGTAGGGTGCAACTAGTGGGATGCAACTAGAAGGCAACATCTAGGGAAAACTATGGACAAACTAGGATGCAAGGAAGGCGCCAACTCGGGCACAACTTGGATACCACCACAACTTGGAACAACCTAGGGAGCCATGAAGACAACACTTGAACACATCTATGGTAAAACTAGGGTGGGGGAGGAAGGCGGGAGTAAGGCATACCTACGATGCAACTAGGGCATGGCTTGGGCACAACCAGGACACAAATAGTGAACTAGGGCTCAACTTGGGTGTAACTGTGGCAAAGAGAGAGTGCAAGTAAAGCACAACTAGGATACAACTAGGACACGAGTACACAAAAACAAGGTGCAACTAGGGCACATCAATGGCATAACCAGGGTGAAAGCACAAAGCAACTAGGGCAAAATTTGGCGTGAATAGGGTGTAGCTAGGGTACAACTTGGGTGTAGCTGGGGAACAATGAGGGTGTGAGTGTTGTTCACCTAGGGTGAAACTAGGTTACTACTAGGGCGGAACTAGGATGTACCTAAGAAAAACATATGGCAAGAGTAGGCGGAATTAGGTTGTAATAAATGGACAACAGGGGCAAAACAAAGGGTACAACAAAGGCACAACCAGGTGAAAACTAGGGTGAGACTCTGACCTAGCAAGGATGCAATAAGGGAGAAATCGGGGAAATCTAAGTCACAACTAGAGATCAACCAGGGCACAACTAGGGTACAACGAGGGTGCTTCTAGGATGCAGGTAGGGCACTTCTGAAAAGGAGCAAAGGTTTTAAATGAGAGCAACTTCTATGCAATTACTAGTCAAATAGGGTACAAATGGGGCAAAAACTGGGTATTAACATAGCAAAAGTACCTAAACAATGCCTCGCAATGCCTCAGACATGCCTAGAAATGCTTTGGTAATGCCTGGGAATACCTTTCAATGCCTCCCGATGCCTGGCAGTTCCTAACAATGCTTGGCAGTGATTGGCTAATGACTTGACATCCCTGGCAATGCCTAAGCAAGATATGTCAATGCCTAACAATGCCTCGTAATGCCTAGGCAATGCCTGGAAATGCATGGCTATTCTTGGCAATGCCTGGAAACTCCTGGAAATGTCTAGCAATACCTAGCCAATGCTTCATAATGTGTAGAAATTCCTGGCAATGCCTAGGAAACGCCTGGTGATGCCTAGGCAATGCCTGGCAATGCATGGAACTGCCTGGGCAATGCTACACAATTCCTAGTAATGCTTGACAATCCCTAGGCGATACCACAAAATGCCTGGCAATTCCTGGGTAATGGCTAGTATTGCTTGGCAAGGCCTAGCAATGCTTTTCTCTACCTGGGAATGCATGGGAATGCTGGACAGTGCCTAGGACTGATTGGCAAAGCCTTGTTAATGCCTCGAAATGCCTTTGCAATGCTTGGCAATGCCTGGGAATGCCCGGTAATGCCAGGCAATGCTTGAAGCCACGTGGACTTGCAATGATGATTGATTATGCAAATGAAGCAGATGAAGCTGATGAAGGTGTTTCAAATGAGAAGGGAGCATTGCCTAATATTGCTAGACATTACTAGGCATTGCTAGGCATTTAAAGGCATTCCAAGGCATTGCTATGAATCTCCATACATTTTCCAGACATTTTTAGGCATTACAAGGCATTGCAGTGAGTTAACGGGCTATGCCCATGCATTTCCCACAACTGAAGGTAAGCAAGGTGTTGCCAGGCCTTGCCACACATTTCCTAGACATTGCTTAACATCGGTCAAGAGTTTCCAGGCATTTTCTGTGCATTTCCAAGCATTGTCAGGCATTGCCATGCATTGCTAGGCATTCCCTAGGCATTGTGATGCAGTGCAATGCATTGCTAGGCACTGTCAAGCATTGCACGGGAATCTTCAGGCTTTGCCCAGACATTGCTAGGCATTTTCAGGTATTTCAAAGAGTTTCCGAGGCATTTCTAGGCATTTTTGAGGCATTGCTAGGAGCTCCTAGGAATTTCCAGGGATAGCAATGCAATACAAGGTGTTGCCACATGTTTCCAGGTATTGCTAGGCATCGCCACACTTTGCAAGGCATTACCGAGGCCTTTTCAGGAATTGTGTATGCATTTCCAAGAATTGCGAGGGATTTCCATGCATTTCCTAGGCATTGTCAGGCATTGCTAGGCATTTCTAGGCATTGATCGACATTGCCCAGGCATTGCCCACGCATTGGGAAGCATTGCAAGGAAATGCCAAGGCATGTCCAGGTATTTCTCAGGCATTGCCAGACATTGCTTAGGCATTGCCAGGTTTAGCATTGCTTGGAATTTCCACGCATGGCTAGGCATTGACAGGTGTTTCCCAGGCAGGTATCTTAGGCATTGTCAGGCATTGTAGGGTATCTTCCAGGAAATTGCCACACATGTCTAGGCATTTCCAGGCATTCACAGGCATTTCTAGGAATTGCCATGCATTTTTTAGGAAATTTTAGGCATGTTAAGGAATTTCCAGGCATTGACAGGCATTGCCCACGCATTGCCAGGCATGTCCTGGCTTCATAAATCCGGTTCTCGCAATCATCAATCAATGACCAGCAGCCCTACAATTCGGATCTCCATGTGTCGCTACCCGCTCTCATAGTGACTTGCGCACACCCCGGAGATATCCATTCGTGGTTTTGCCCCTATGCCCACACCTTTCAACAGATTCCTTGCAATGTCTGGCAGTTCTGGGGAATACTTGGCAAGACCTCGCAATGCCTGGCAATGCCTAGCAATACGTGGGCAATGCGTTGCAATGCATGTGCAACACCTAGCAATGCTTGGAAATACCTCACAATACCATATCATACATGGAAATGCCTGGTGATCCGTGGCAATGCCTATAAATGCTTGGCAATGCCTTGGCAATGCCTGCCGATGCTACCCAATGCTTGGGAATGCCCGGAAGTTCTTGGCAATGCCTGAAAATGCTTGAAACTTTGAGGAGGTTCCTGGAAATACTCCGATTATTCCTAGAAATTCCTCGCAATGCCTAGAAAATTCTTGAAATACCGGACAATGCTTGGGCCGTACCATGCAATACCGGGCAATTCCTGAGCAATGCTTGGCAATGGCTGGCAATACCCAGCGATGCTTAGGCAATGCTTGGGAATTCCTGGGAAATGATTGGCAATGCCTAGTAATGCCCGACAAAGTTTTGGAATGCCTAGAAACTCCTTGGTAACTTCTTGGTAACTCCATGCAATGATTGGCAATGCTTTGGTGATTCCTAGTAATGTCTCGGCCATACCTATGCAATGCCTAGCAACCCCATGCAATTCTTGGGCAATGTCTGGGTAATGCTTGGCAATGCCTGGCAATGCCTGGAATTCCCTTGTTGTTCCTGGGAAATTCCTTGCAAATTCTGGCTATGCGTGGCAATGCATGGTAATGCTTGGCAATACCTGGTAACTCCTAGCAATGCGCGGCACTGCCTCAGAATGCCTAGGAATGCCTGGAAATGCCTTGGCAATGCTTGGCAAGGCCTGGCCAATGCTTGGCACTGCTTGGCAATTCCAGCCAATGATTGGCAATGTTTAGCAATGCCTGGCAATTCCTTGGCAATGCATGTGAATGCTTGACAATGCCTGGCAATTCCTAGCAACTCCTTGCCACTTCCTCGCAATGCACAACAATGCCTAGTACTCCTTGGTGATGCTTGGGTAATGCCTGACAGTTCCTGGAAGTCTTGGTAATGCCTAGGCATTGTGTGGCGATCCTTACCAATGCATTGGCAATACCTTGGGAATGCCTTGCAATGCATAGGCAATGCCTGGAAATACGTGGAAATGTGTGGCAAGGCCGGGGCAATGCTTGGCAATGCACGGCAATTCATTTCCATACGAGGCAGTGCCTGGAAATGCCTGGCAATACACTGTCATTCCTTACAATTCCTGGCAATGAATGGCAATGCCTACCAATGCCTGCAATGCATGGGTAATGCCTTGCAATGTGTGGAAATGCCCGGTAACTTCTTGCAATGCCTGGAATTGTGTGTGCAATGCCTAGAAATGCCTGTCAATACTTGGAAATGCCTAGCAATTCATGGGTAACGCCTGGCAATGCATGGAGAATTTGCGGCATGGACAATGCCTTGCACATGCCTAACAGTGCCTAGAAATTCATGGCAATGCTTGTAAATGCTTGGGCAATGCCTTAGCAATGCCCAGAAGTGACCAGAAATGCATTGAAATTTCCTGGTAATGCCTGGGTAATTGCTTGCAATCCCTAAAAATTCCTAGAAACGACTGTGCGATGCCTCGAAGTGCCTTTCATTGCTTAGAAATCAATTGGCAATGCCTGAAAATGCCTCAAAACTACTTGCAATGTCTAGCCAACTATTCGCAATGCATCGGGCAGTGCGCGGGAATGCCTAGGCAGTGCTCTGCAATACTTGGATAATGTGTGGAAATGTTCAACAATGCCTGGTAATGCCTCACAATGCCTGGACAATAGCTGAAAATGTATGGCAATGACCGGAAATGCCTTCACAATGCCTGGAAGTTTCTGGGAAAGGGCTACCAATGCCTAGGAAATGCCCAATGATGTCTGGCAATACTCGGATAATGCCGAGAAATGCCTCACAATGCGTGGCAATGACAATGAAATGCCTTGTAATGCCTTGCATTGACTGCGCAATTCCTGGAAATGCCTGGCAATGCTTGGAAATGCCTTGGCAATGCCGTGGACATGCCTGGAAATGCCTGAGCAATACATGGAAATGCCTAGCAATGTGTGGTAATCCTCTCATTGCATGGTAATGCTTGGCAATTCCACATAATGCATGAGCAATGCATCAAGTAATGTGTGGCAATACCTAGAATCTCCTAGGCAATGCCTAGAACTAACCAGCAATGCATGGAATTGCCTGGCAACTCCAGGTGATGCCTATGAAATACGTGGAAATGCAAGGGTAGTGCCTGGCAATGCCTGTAAAATGCTTCAAAATGTTCTAGGATGCACTGGAAATTCTTGGCAATGTGTGGCAATGCATGGGCAATGCCCGGTGTTATTGGGTAATCCTGTCAATGCATGAAAATTGCCTGGCAATGCCTAACAATCCCTGGGCATGGCATGTATTTTCCTGGCGATGCCTGGGTGATACGTGGTAATTCCTTGCAATTCCTAGCAATACCTGGAAATGCCTCAGTGATGCCTGGGTAATTCGTGGCAATGCCTAGTGCAATGTGCGGGCAATGCCTTCCAATGCCAAGCAATTCCTAGTAATTCCTGGAAATGCCTGGAGATGTCTAGAAATTCATGAGGAATGCCTCATTATGCCTAGAAATTCCTCACAATGCCGAGGCTGAGAATTTCCTGGCAATACCTTGGCAATGCCTGGTAAGGCCTAGCAATGCCTGGCAATGTTAAGAAAGGCCTGGGATGCACAAAACCACCTTCCAATCCTTGAAAATACCAAGCAAAGCTTAGTAGTACCTTGTAATTCCTAGAAATGCCTTGGTGATTCCTCAGATTATCTGGGATTTCCTTGCAATGCCTGGACAATGCCACATAATTCCTGGTTATTCTTGAAAATGCATGGAATTGCTTGACAATGACTGGGAAATGCATGGAAATGCGTGGAACTTCCTTGGAAATGCTTAGAACTGTCTGGAAATGCCTGGTACTGCATAGAAAAGCCTTGAAAATGCCTGGCAATGACTGCCTATGCAGAGTCATGCCTTGGGAATTACTGGGAATCCCTGGGAAATGCCTGGCAATGCGTACCACTACTTAGAAATGCCTAGCAATGCCTGGGAATTCCTGGGAATGCCTGGCAATGCCTGACAATGTCTTGCAGTGCGTAGATAATGCATGAAAACACCTAGCAATGTGTGGCAATGCATGTGTTTTACCGCACAATGCCTCTGAATGCCTATCAATTTCTGGAAATGCCTTGGCAATGCCTAATAATGCCTTGCAATGCGTGGCAATATGTGGGAATGCTCAGGCAAAGCCTGGTGATTCCTGGAAATTCCTGGCAATGTTTAGAAATTCCTTGCAATACCTTGGCAATGCTAGGGAAATGCTTGGCAATTCCTGGCAATTCTTGGTGAGACTTGGGCAATTCCTGGCAAACCCTGGAAATTCCTGAAAATTGCCAAGCAATGTCTAGCAATGTCTAGAAATTTCTAGCTGTGCTTGGAAATGCATGGGAAATTCCTGGCACTTTCTGACAATGCTTGGTAATGAATGGCAATGCGTATCAATGGCTGGCACTACCTGGGCAGTGCGTGGAAACACCCAGCAATGCTGTGTTGATGTGGAAATTCCTATGCAATGCTTGGGCAATGCCAGGCAATACCTGTGATTGCCTTGGAATGTGCGAAAAAATGTGAAAATGCCTGGCAATGTTTGGCAATGCCTTGCAGTTCTTTGGTGATGCCTGACAATGCCTGGCAATGGCTATGCAAAGCCTAATAATGCCTGACAATGCTTGGGGAATTCGTAGTAATGCTTGAAATTGCCCAAGTATCGACATAAATCATAAGCTTTTCTTTGCAGTTAGCTTATTCTAGTGCTTGTGTTGGTGTTTAGAGAGGAGGAAGTGCTCAACATTCTCATGATGGAGGACACTGCCACAATGCCGCTCACAACGTAACTCTGCAACAGCTGATCCTCGGTGTCCATGTGGGTGGAGGAGTAGGAAGATTTCCATGGCTCCATTCCACGATTGCAATGGATTGTTCTGCTGGTTTGATGAGCCAAAGAGCAGGGTAACGAGCGGTTTCTGGTCCTGTGGTTTTGAAGTACCTTTTGACATGACTCCTGACCTCCAATGAAGATCCTGATGGTGATGAACATGAATGAGAGACGTGAGCACATGGGCAAAACCACACACACGGGCGAATTAAGGTGGTAGCTGATTATGATATGAGTGGGTGTAGGCTCAAATAACGTGCGCAAGTGAATAGAGTAGGATGCAATAAGGGGAATTCAAAAGCGAACATGCCACGAGAGCATTTTTGCAGGCACGAGTGTAGTTCAATGCAAAAGCGAGCAATGACACATGAGGATCCTAAGGGTCGAGCTGCTGATTCCTTTTCATTGATTGTTTATTGTTTGTTTCTGATGGATTGGGTGTATAGGCAAACCGCATGCGTTTGTCAGCGTGGGTGTAGACCACTGTGAATAAGGACAGTGACACGTGCGGATTGTGAGGGCCGAGCTGGTTGATGATTGCTTATTGATTGCTGGTAGGTTTGGGCGCAGGGGCGGAACCCAGTGTTTTGATTGATGATCCTTGATCAAGAAGATGATGAAACTATTGGTAAAAATGATGTCGTTGAGGCAGAGAAAGTAGATGAAGCTGTTGAAGTTGATGAGTTATCTGCAAATGATGGTGGAGTTGGAGCACTCAGCGAGGGAGGAGGTGGCTCAAGGGGGTGGTGTATGAGATTGATGCCCCGGCAATATGTTTGGAAATAATCAATGTTCTTGAGCCATGCCTTGATGAAAACTTTGTCTATCTCAATGATTTCCTTGTGTACAATTGCATGCAGGAGGAGCACGGTGCACATCTCCGAAATCTCTATGAGGTTTTACAAGGAAATGAATTGTACAAAAACAACTCTCATAGTGTGACTTTGTTCACTGTTCAATCACCTTTTTGGGGCACATCATCTGTGGTAGATGAAAAACAATGGACGTGCAGAAAGTGGAGGCGATAGCTGATTCGCCGACACCCACCTTACGTTTGGAATGTTCAAGTGTTTTTGAGGTTCTGCAACCACTTCCATTTGTACATGACTTCGTTGGAATGTGAGTGCTTCTCTCCTATCTCACTCGGAAAACCACCGAATGGAGTTGAGCGAAAGCAAATAAGAAGCATCATGCTCTTTGAGACATGCCCCCACCTCATCTCCAGACTTGCAAAAAGCAGTTCCAACGGTGGACTGCATCAAGGCAACCAACCTGTACAATCAAGATATCAGAGCCATTCTCCTCCAAGACAACGGCAGTGGAGAACAACAATTCACGTATATGTCAAGAAGAGTAAGCAGGCCGGAACTGAGCTATGTGGTGCACAAAGAGGAGATATTGACGGTTGTTCACGCATTCAAGGTGTGGTTGTGCTACTTGGAATGTCAGTAATGTGTCTTTTGCATTGAAAACCACGCACTAAAACACCCCAAACAACGCTACATCTGAGTCTTTAACAAACTTGATGGATGGATCTACTGAAATTGAACTTTGACTACGACATGGAGTACTTGCCTGAAAAAACAAATCCAGCTAATGTTCCAAGTCAATGATGAGAACTTTATGGCCATGTTTTTGTTTGATGAACAGTAGTGTAGATGGCAATGTACCCGTCAGGTTGTCGTACCAGCCAAAAACAAGCTGTGTCTCATGCTATTGGAGGAATGCCACGACACCAGTCCATATGGACACTTTGGGGAGGAAAAGACACTAGAAAAAAAAAATTCACAAAGTACTTTCTGGTGTGACAAACGAAAAAATACATCGTAAAGTACTGTAAGACGTGAGACATGTGTCAACAAAACAGGTCGAGGTAAACCAAGCCTCCATGTTTGCTTCAACCACTACCTGTACTAAAGGATCCGTGTGTAGGAATCCCTGTGGACTTCATGATGGGATTTTCCATCACGCTCTTGGTGGAAGACCGGTTCACAAAGATGTCATTGTTCATCCTGAATATGGAATCAATCACTGCCACGGGAACTATGCGGATTTCCCTCAACAACAGCATCTGACTACATGTCTTCCCCTCCTCCATCATCAACAACCGAGAGGGGAGTTTCACCAACAGATTTTTGGCGGGAGCAGATGACTTGCTATGGAAGTTGCATCCGGCTATCGAAGGTTTTCTATCCCTAGACTGATCAAAAGACCAAGCAAACCAATCACTGCTCCAAACTCTGTGTGAGCCACATGGCACTGACTGGGAAGTTACCGATTGTTGAGCTCCTCTTGCAATGAGATGTACGGACTGTAACCAACAAACAGACTTACCTCCTCTTCCATTGCTCCACTACATGAAGCACAGTAATGTGGACAGAATGTAACCAACAAGAGGGAAAATGGAGGCCTGTGTGTTAAGTTTCAGTGAGAAACAACGAGAGAGAGCCTACGGGGTGGATCTCGCTAGTCGAGTCCACCCGTCGGCCGACGAGTTGGAGCTCACCGGCGCTTACCCAAAACGTGAGGGCACAATCCCTCACGTACCTCACCTACACAGACTTTCAGGTTTAGGCCTAAACTACACCTGTCCAAACTAAAAGCAGTTCACGGGTAGGACCAAACTATGTTGCAGTTCAAGCATGAACAATGACAAAGCCAGATAGTTTTGGGAACAAGAGAGGACCACGTTATCTCGCTGCCAGGAGGGAAGCAAGCATGTGTGGAGCAGGCAGAAGTGTCGCCGGTGGCTGGTTGCAGCTGCTCGGAAACCGCCGGACTCGTGTTTGCTCTCCCAGGCTTCAGTACCCTCAACCTCGTCATTAGTCTGCATGGCAATGGACTTGAGCCAAGTGGTCACGGTAATCTATGTACTCAGTATTACTCCCCCGTGACCACACAACAAACAGGTCCACACACATAGCAGCACTGATGCAAGCAATGGCACAAGAGCAACGATGAAAAACAAGAAATAATGCAGCTCAAGGACAGAGGTCAGTCCACAGTACAGGCAGGGTGCAATCCCACACAATGTGTAGCCGCTAGAAACTTCATACGGCTGATGGCCTTTGTAGGAAAATCAGCACGATGCGAGACGGTGCCGACCCACATGACCTGAATCTCACCTCGATCCAGCAGATCCCAGATGTAGTGGTACTCGATGTTGATGTACTTCGTACGTGCATGGAACACGCCGGATTTTCTGTGATGACTTTTGTGCTCTCATTGTCAGACCAAATCAAAACAGGGGGCATGGACTGACATAGCTCACGTAACAGATGCACTAACCACACACTCTTGGTCGCACGAGCGGCCAGAGTTACATACTCTGCTTCCGCAGTAATACGAGCGATGCAGCCCTGCTTGCCACTGTGCCATGAGATGGCGGTTCTCCCAATGGAGAAGATGTAGCCGGTGTGAATCTTACCGTCCAGACTCCATGCCCAGTCACTGTCTGTGTACCCGTCGAGGACTACAGAGACCTGCCCTTGGTAGTGAAGTCTGATGCGGGCAGTGGACACGATGTACCGCACACACACAAGACTGCGGCCTCAAGAACCTGTTTGTGCAGTGCCTGAGAGAACTGTGCAATCAGGTTGGCAGTGAAGGCGATGTCCGACCATGTCGTCATGGCTAGGTACATGAGCAAGCTAATGACTCACAAGTACATGGTCACGTGGACCAGCTCCCCTAGCTTTGCTGGATCATCAGCCCTTAGAGCATCTTGTCCTTTGAGGGTGATCGGGGCTGACACCGTGCTCACGCCGCTAAGCAACTCAAAGAAATAATCCCCTAGAGTGAGAGCGCACTGCTCCTCATGAACCAGGAGCATCCAACGAGCACGATCACATACAATCTATACGTCCAGAAATAGTGCAGCCTCTCCCAGGTCTTTCATTTTGTATGTCGATTGCATCACACCCTTGGCTGTTTTGACAGCCTTCAGCATGGGCGTAGCTATCAGAAGGTCGTTGACATAGACTAGGATAGTTGAAAAGGGCGCAGGATTCTAGGAGAGGAACATCGATGGGTCTATTGTGCTCTTGACATAGCAGGCTCGTAGGAGCGTGCCGGTCATCTATTTCAGAATCGAGGCGTCTGCTTCAAGTCGTACAGAGCCTTCTGCAACCGGTACATAAAGCCACTGCCATCCTCGAACCCTGGGGGTTTGACCATGTAGATCTCTTTGTCCAGCTTTTCATGTAAGAACACATTGTTGACGTCCATCTAATGGAGTTTCCAGTCGTGGTGGGCCAACTGGGACAACAGACCCATGGCCATGGTCATGCATCCAACTGGTGCAAAGGTCAGTGAAGTCGATCCCTTCCACCCGAGAGAATCCATTCGCAATCAATCGTGCTTTGTAGCGGTCGACTTTCTTGTCCAGTTTCAACTTCTTCCGCAAGATCCACTTGGCCTGAATGGCATTCCGTCCAAACGGCAGGTCTACAAACTTGTAAACCCCATGTTCATCGATAGCCACCAGCTAAACCTCACACGATGCATGCTAGAGTGTCGCATTGGGCCCAGCCAGAGCCTGACGTAGTGTGCTGGGTTCTGGGGTCACTCCCACCACACTGGGATCTAGGGCCACAGCAACTCCACTGTGCATGGCCAAGGCATAGGCCACAGACATAGGGCCAACGGTGACGGTAGACTCTGCGGAGTCGGCCGCAAGTTGACACTCGTGACCAAGGAACGTGAGGCCTGTATCACAGCCACGGTGGACTTCAATGAGCCCTTGCGCACTGAGGCCCAAGGCCCTCATGCCGAGGTCCCCACTGCGCACACTACGAGCACGACACAGGCGAGGACGTCCGCCCTCACCTCGTCGGTATGGCTCTGGTAATGGTGCAGCTAGGGCACGTGGTGGACACTCATCAAACAAGGAAAATATTGGCAACGCGTCAAGTGATGCCGGTGCGTTGACTGGGGAGACAAAGGATGGGGACAAAAGAGGTGACTCAACTGGTGATGCAGACTATGCAGGTGGTGTAGACGACGCAAGCAACACCGTTGACTCACCTGGTCACCTGGGCGCACGTGTGCATGACGCGGGCAACACTACTGATGCAACAGGTGATGCAGGCTCCCGTACTGCAGGGGGTGCTGGTAAAGTGGTGGACACAGGCAGGACAGGCGATGCAGATAACGCAAGCGGTGTAAAGGATGATGGCGAGCCAGCCGGTGGGGGGGATGGACCAGTAGCGCCCAGGGTGACCGGGACAACGTCATCGGTCAGCCCACCTTCCCTTGCGCAAGGGATTGTACCACGCCCAGGGGCATGTGACTGCGGGGTGCCACCGGTGGGCACGTCTTGGAAGGAGAGATGCTCAAAGAATAGGATGCCTTGAGACTCGGCAACGCGTCGCCAACTGGGGTCTCAGAACTGCCAGGCCTTGGAGCGTCAAGCCTCGCTTACAAATGCACAGATACGACCTCCTTAGAAGAACTTGGACCCTTGCTGTATTGGTGTGAACCAAATGCAAGCAAGAAACACCCACACACACGCAAGCCGGAGGTCGGCATGACGTCCATACCACAGTTGGTACGGGATGTGTGTGCATGCTTGTGAGGTGGCCGTGTGGGATCTGGTTCCAGACCCATGTCATGTAGGCCATGCCCTCGAAGGCGAATGCTTCTAGCATGTTGTTGTCTATCCGCATGGAGTGAACCACATCCATAATGATGCGATTCTAGCGCTGAGATAAAATGTTCTCCAGGGGCGTGGCGGGGACAGAGAGGTTGTGAAACACTCCCAATTCGGAAAAGAACCGGTCGAGGTCCCCCATGACCTCACCGCTCCGACCAGAGCAGAGTTTCTGGAGGGTGTAGCTGGACTGAAGTTCAGCCATAACAAGCCACGTACGCACAGCTAGCGCAACATCACTTTTCAGGCGCAGACTGAAGATCCACCACATGCGGGTGAAGTCTTCCATGATCGTCAGGACGTATCTTGGAACTCCACGGGGAGGGGACGAAGGAGATCAGAGTGAGCCAACTCAAGGGGCTTGAGAGCCCGTAAGTCGGACAGAGGGTATGTGGCACGACGAATTTTGCCTTTAGCGCATTGAAAAACTTCAATCTTGGACGGTGCCTCAAAGGACGCTACGTCAAGACCGAGCGCGGGCTGGGTGCGAATCAGGCAATCTACACTATCCAAGTGGACATGGCACAAGTGTCTGTGTAATTGATGCTGGTGCTTAGGCGACATCATACCCGTCATGAACAATTGTGCAGTGGGGGACGGAGTGATGATGGTGGGCGTAGGGTAGCCAGAGATGTGGTACAAGTCCCCAACTACCTTGCAAAAGAGCACCACTCTAGTATTAGCACAAACGAAGACAGTGGCATCCTCACCGGTGAATGTGACACTCAGACCCATCCATGTGTAGCACGTCTAGAAAGTATGCTGAGTTCTAGATCTGGCACATACAACACGTTTGAAGTGTAGAACGGTCCAAATGGACCATGGAATTGCACCACACCTTCACCCTGAACAGAAACCTCATGCCTAGAAGCCATACACACAGACCTCACAGAGCCAACTGCACCAAGTACCACGAAATCATGGGTGCGCCATGTCATGTGATGGGTGGCACCGGAATCTAAGATCCACGTGGCATCCATCACACGCTCTGCCGACATGACTGAACATCTTCCAACAATGCAGGCAGTGGATAGAGGAGGCTCAGCAGATGACCGTTGAGCTCCGCCTACGACACGTGCTTGTGACTCATCAAGCCACGATAGGTCATCGTGACCTATGCACACGCGGCGATGATAATGGAGAAACCACCATCATCATGTGCAACAAATGACTCCACAGACTCAATAGTGCACTATGTCTCACCGCCACTATCTCGAATGCACGTCGCAGACTCGACAGACCCAATAGTGGGACCACTTAACTCAATCAATGCACTTGTACTATCTTGAGTGGTGAGCTGGAGGAGCTCGCAAAGCTCGACAATGTCGTGAGCCCACGTCGCAAGCTGCTACTCCAAAGGTGACAGGCCGCTAGTATGGTCTATGGCTACATCATCTGCTGATGGAGACTCCGTGGCAGTTTCATATGTGGTGTGTGTAGAGGCGCACTCACACCCCTCCAACGCATGTTTCAGGCCTTGTGTAATCTTTGTCTAGTTCTTGGGGAGCTTGCACTCCGTGTAGCGATGCGCTCCTCTGCAGTTGTAAGAATCCCACTGTCGCCCCCGAGTTGACTTTGAAACCAACTGTTCCTTGCCATCTTTGCCACCCCTCGTATTGTTCTTTCCTTGCTCCCCTTGAACTGTTGCAACTGAGCCAGCTATTGCTATGGTTGCTGTAGTCGACAATGAAAATGGACGGGAGTATAGGAAGAAGGTGCATGATCTCT
Organism: Penium margaritaceum; assembly: GCA_023375785.1. Classification (NCBI taxonomy): domain Eukaryota; kingdom Viridiplantae; phylum Streptophyta; class Zygnematophyceae; order Desmidiales; family Peniaceae; genus Penium; species Penium margaritaceum. Next base: position 140,514 of record SZWC01001581.1, on the reverse strand, counting down.
AGACTACTGTGACGACTGTGGCTGACGCACCATGGCGGGTGTCATTTGTTGCTCCAACTCCTGCCAAGTGTAGGAAGTGCATCCTGGCCCATGACAGCGGCAAACCTCTATCAGCCATCTCCTAAAGGCTGCTTAGGCTGAAGTTGTCGAAAGTCTTGGTGTTCTTGCGCCCAATACCAATCCTGATGGTGTTGAACGCCATGAGTTGACCCGGCCCATTCTTCGCAAGGGACCTGTACAGGTCGACTCCAAAGGAGTCGACCGGCATCTCCTGTGAACCCTGGCACAGGGAGTTCAAGTTCGACAGGCGCAGTGATGTTGTTTCCATGGTCGCACCTTCAAAGAGAGTGGTTGCTAGCTTCGAGGCCCCGTGCGGGTCATTCCTAGCTCCGATGCGGGGATTACCAAGGAAGGGTTCGAAGTCGAGGGTATACTCCTCCGCGATGGCCTTTAAAAGACACTGTGGATACCTGAACCATCCCCATTCAACTTAGAAAGAGAGGAGAGCTTATCCAGAAGGGAGAGGGGTGTACCAGAAGTGATCCACCGGTTGTTGCTGATGCTGCTGCTGCTGCTACTGATGTCGTCTACGCCTTCCGTTCAGGCTGGCTGTTACTACAACCCACTACCACAACCCTGTCGCAGCTCTTATCCATTATTGTAATCCGTCGCCGCTGCAGTTGTTGCTCTACATAGCTACCATTGTTATTATGGCTGAGCAGTAGTCAATTTTGATGCTACCCACTCGTGTGGCCACCGGCTATCGCTGTCGCATGTTGTTGCCCGCCGACACCACTACAGCTACTGCTCTGAGCAGGCGCCGGCGGTACCGCAACTGAGCAGCCATCAATGTTGGTGTTGCTAACTCGTGTGGCTGCTGCCTGATGCTGCCGCACGTTGTTACACACTACCGCTGCTAGAGCTGCTGCTCCATGCAGTTGTTGGTGGTGGTGTTGTGGTTGAGCCAATGCGGCTGAGTCAATGTAGCTGCTACCCGCTACAACAGCCGCAGGCCACCATTCCCGCCTGCTGCTGCACCTCTCCGCCGCTAGAGTAACTTCTCAGCGTAGCTGCCACTACAACTGGTGCTTCACGCGATTGCTACTGCTGCTTTGCGCAACTGCTCCTACTCATGCTGATATGCGTAGCTGTAGCTCTGTTGAGTCATCGCGAGGGCTGCTGCTCAGTGGGCCCTCTGAGGACCTTGCCATGCTTCTCATGCACAGCACAATGAGCTCTGGTTGGTCTGATGTAATACCATAACCTACGGGCCTACCTCCTCTTCCCTTGTTCTACTACGTGAAGAAGAACATTGTGGATAGGATGCAACTAACAAGAGGGAAATCGAAGGCCTGTATGTGAAGTCTCAATGTGAAACAGCAAGAGAGAGTCTTTGGTGTGGAACTTGCTGGTCATGTCCACGCATCGGTGAGCGATTTGGAGCTCGCCGGCGCTCATCCGAAACCTTAGGACATAATCCCTCACGTACCACACCTGCACACACTTCCATATTTATGCCTAAACTATGCCTGTCCAAACTAACAACTCACAGGGAGGACACAACTAGGTCAACACAATGTTGCAGTTCAAGCATGAACAATGACAAAGCCAAATATTTTTGGGACAAGAGAGGACCACATTTTCTTGCTGCCAGGAGAGACGAAAGCATGTGTGGTGGAGGCGGAAGTGTCGCCGGTGGTTGGTTGAAGCTGCTCGGCAACCGCCGGACTTCTGTTTGCTCCCTGAGTCTTCCGTACCCTCCACCTCATCATGAGTCTCCACGGCAATGGACGTGTGACGAGAGGTCACAATAAGTTATGTACGCAACATGAATAACCAACCCCTCTTGTGAGGGTTTTGTGGACGTGCGGATGGTTAGGTTTGCAAGTGGTTTGAGTGGGGTTTCGGGAATCATCCCCGTGATAGGAGGGAGCTTGCTAACCTCCGCTACTATGGGCCCCAGCCAGAGCCCGCTTGTTCATAACCCCTTAGATCTGGGTGTCATTGTGGATGGTTTGTATTGGGTTTTCATAGGTGCCCATGTGAAAATGAAACCCTAAACTATGATTGTAACTTGGGGAAGGCTCTAAAAGTAGTTTTCATGCAAAAGACAGAGGGAGTTTTCTTGTAGTGTATTTGAATATATGAATAATGCGTTTTCACTTGATCGTGATCGAGGAACCAATCCCTATTTTTTCTATCCGCAAACCCACACTACAATATGGGGTTTTATGTTTTGCGCGGGCAGTTCGCATGCAGAACATAGAAAAAGCCTACACCGTTATGGGGTTCTGCACGTCAAAAAAAGCAAAGGAGATTTAGTGGTGACTTGCTTGCGATTTCGTATGGGAGCGCGAGTCGAGATGGACCGACCATGACCCTCGTCGTCGTCCTAAATTAGCGACATGCGTCGCATATGAAGGATGGTGAGCAAGCTGGTTGTTTTGCTTCTTTCAAGTTTCGGATATGGGGTAATCATATTTCACCTCGTGGATGTGGCAGCTACAAACCTTAGGTTGAATGACACCTGAGCTTTAAGGCACGTTGCCAAGTGGTATTTGTGCACTACAACACGTTCACCTCTCTCTTAGAAATGTGTTCAATTCGTGTGCATTCCCCATCGTCTTGGGTGGGGTTCCCAAATCGACTAATTAGTTTTGTGTCGATTCCCGAAGGCGCAAAATCGAGGCCAATTAGGTTGGCGAGTTTGTGCAGAATTGGCAGTCAGCCTCACGAGGCGACCGTCAAGTGTGCAGCGTGCTTGCGAGTTGTGCGACCATTTCCCCTCTGATAGAGTAAATAGTCTATCTACCTCGCGACTCGAGGAATCGACAAATTGTGTTAGACTAATTGACTTAACTGCACGACTAGAGAAAAGTGACAACTAATTAGTCGATTTTTTAAATGGTTTAACAAATCTTCAGCCAGGAGTATTGGACATCCGCGATTGCTTCATCGGTGGTCGTCAGAGTTCCGATAGTTTGAGTGTTTGAAGTTTGAACTTTCGAACTTGACACGTGACGTGGGCCGGGCGGCTCGCCTGTCCGTCAAGCCGCAGGGCTGAGTTCCTGCTTGTCGGTGTGCATGTACAGGCACATAGCAAAGGTTGTAAACTCTGCACTTGTCACTTTCAACACTTTCTCCAACATGGCTTTCTGCAACTACCGCCGTGGTTCCTCGAGTGCCAGAGCCTCCGTGCCATTGGATGCCTCCACCGCCATGTCAGCTCCCAACAGTCCACCACGCGCGTACGTCTCTGCACACATCCGCATGATGCAATTTCGCAACCTTGGTCGTGTGGTGAACGAGGCCATGAGACAGCGGGCCCGCCTAGGTCCGTACGCGGTCGCTCCACCCATCGTGGCGACCGATGATTTTAACCGGACCCCACTGGTTGGAAGCGAGGGGCTTTCTCGGCGGCTACACGTGCCACAACCTCTTGTCGAACCTGAGATCCATTTACAGCTGATGCTCGTCGCGAAGCCTGCTCCTGATGTGGCCGTCGGCGACTCCGGTAACACCGTCAGCCAAGCGCTAAGCATCAACGTTTGGATGTCGCAAGCCCAGTCAATGAGCCACGCGAGTTGGCGGCTACCACCAGGTCTCACGCGAGTTGCAAGAGATTGAGACACATTTGTATTTCGTTGTGCCCAACCTGGAAATGTCACCTCCTGCCTTGCCTGTATCATGTTATGCATCACAAAAACATGCTAGCACAAGTCGACTCTGAAAGTCGACGTCATCCGATGGCATGCTTTGTAAAATCCTGAACCGAGCTTTGATGACCCGAAGGCCCATTCGATGCACGATCGTGCGGATGCATGGCGTAGGTTAAACAGCTCGTCTCCGGAATTTGGTTGATGGTTGCCATCACCAAACTCTTGTAAACGATACCTAATGCCTCGGAAGGGTGGCATTAGTCCAAAACCTTCCAGAAAAGCAGCATCGACAAGCATGAACTTGTTCGCTGGTAAACGGAAGCCACGTCGAAGTGCGTCTGTAAAAAATCTTGCGTCATGCACTGATCCCTCCCATCCGACGGACACGAAAGTGAAACGTAGGTCAGGATTGGACGCAGCAAGAATGTGCTGTGTTACTTGCGAATGCCTGTTGATGTACGCCGTCCGTCGGATCCGGGTGATGACCAATGGGAAATGGGTGCCCTCGATGGCTCCGACACAGTCATCAAAGATAGGCAGGTAGTCCTGACGCCCATCCCACACAGCGAATGGCGGATCTCCAACTTGGACTGTCAAATAACTATCGGAGCCAATTCCAGCAGCGCCGATACCACTTCTCGTTGCGTGCGGTGAATAGTAGCTGCGCCACGCTGAAATCTCTCCATGAACTGCCTCGTCAACATGCCATGGCAGATGCACATCAAGAAAATAATGAGCTTCTCCTCTGCATGTAGCTGAGTGCTTCGGAGTGATGCAAGGGTAGTCAAGTCAGCAAGGATGCCTCGCCATGTGGAAACAGTCATGTGCGCCATGTTGTATAAGCGCAAGGGATGTCCGCGGCACAGTTGGTTCAGCCAGTCTTGACCGCAAAAGTTGCCATCATGCATGCGACGGTGGGTGAGGCGAGAGAAAACGTAAAGGACGAGGGATGAGATGAGATCGCGTAGGAGTTCAAGAAGACCCGCGTGTATCTCTCTGACGTGACGGACGAGAGCATGGCATGCCAAAGCTCGGCTGCGAAGAGAATCCATGGCGTCGAATGGACTAAGGCGTTACAAGTGAGTGATCATGTACCCGAAAAAGTTTACCTTTCGTACGCAGCACGCGCCAGGGACACGGCATACACGTGTCACACGTGAGAAGGAGAGGTCCGGTTCTATTCCTACTCGTTGCAATGCCAACGAATAATTAGTCTGACATCGTGGACTAATTAGTCGTTAAGCGCGCAAAATCCATATAGACTAAATAATCTGACTAATTAGTCTATACCGGTCCCGCACGCGGTAGACTCATTAGTCGAAGCGTGCTTCCGTCAAGTTTCAACTACAAACTAAGAAGGTCGATTTGGGACCCCCTACTTGAACTTAGTTTTAGATCGGCTGCGTGTTTCAGGTGGTTTTTTTAACCCTACTTCCACTGCTGGTATGCCGAACTTATTTTGACGCTCATTTGAAGCACTTCTCCTGTTTTCTCTCATGTCATAAAATGACATCGTTTCGAGGACGCCTCGAGGCGCATCGCTTTTTTCGTCGCAACGGTAATCCCGAGACCCGGCAAGTGCCATGGCCTTGAACCGACGCTGTGATTTTGATTTTGATTCTACGAGTCGTGGGCGGGACGCGGCGCGACGAAGTTCTCCGCGAGAGCTCGCAATGGTTGCGGAATCCGCCAAAGGGAGTTGCGAACAAAAAACTAGAATCACAACTCTGCCGCCGATTTCATGTGTTTTGGAGGTGATTTTATCTTATGTGGCATCGTTCCCAGAATCTGGGTAACGTCCTATCGGCGGAAACAACCAGAATCAGACGAAATGCCTGTGATGTTGATTTTATCGGAAAACGTGATTTAGGACAGAATTTTTCGAAATCTGAGGGGCCATCGACGGTCGATCCGACGCTCTCTTGTTGTAGACGGCACGACCAAGATTGCTCTGCTGCGTACGAGCCGCTGGGTGTGCGAGTCGGCCGCCGAAGTCGACGCAGGAAGTGTGTCCATGAAACTCGGACAGCAAGACCCGCGAATTTGGAGGAGTCCTACATGTTCTGCCGCTGATTCGAACCAAAACCCTCCAGTTCGAAGAATCATACAAAAATCAGATTTCGAGAGGGAAACCGGGGAAACCGTAGAATCAAAATCAAAAGCAAAGCGTCGGTTCAGGGCCCATGTCGGCCAGCCGCAGTTTCCTCCGGGCCGCTTGCGCGTGCTTCTCGAACCGCATCGAAGGGCGCCTCGAGGGGTCACGTCAAGTCAACGATTGTGCGGCCCGGCTTAGCTCGAGCCGCTGGCTTGTTCAGCGTTTCTCTCCCCCTCTCTCCGTGGGGAAGGCGGGGATTGTTCGTGGTAGTGGATGGATAGTGTTGAATGGAGGGGAGAAGAGCAGTTGAAATGAACGCGCCACTTCTCACACGCCAAACCAAAAGCTCGCCTGCTCAACCGCTCCGCCGCTTGTTCCGCAATAAACTCAGCCAAGATAGTTTCGATGTTAGCGTGGAGAGATGATATCTGTTCGAACTTGGCCATTTGGTCTGTTCGTGAGCTGAATTGGACGCCGTTGCCGATGCAACCGCTGCGAAGTAAGTACAACGCAACGTCGCCGTTGCTATTGGCCTAGCTCCGTTGACTTGAAACTAAAAATCCCCCTCCCGGAATCCCCATGTCGGGAAAATGGATTAAAAACCGAAGACTCTGTAGAAACCTGTTTGACAGAGACAGGTTGTTGAACCCTGGCATCCGGATCCCCAGGCGAAAGAAGAACCAATTTCGCCTCCAGCCGCTGGAGGCTAAATTGGTTTAGGCAGGAAGAGGCCCGCCTGAAAAAAATATTCATTGCAGGAGTGAGAATTCTCAGCAGCGCCCGAAGCCCAAGGTACCGCTGGCTGCCGTGGGCCTGCCTGGCCAAAGGCAGGCAGTCGCTGGCCAATGGCAGGCAGTCGCTGGTCAATGGCAGGCAGTCGCTGGCCGATAGCAACCTGTCGCTGGTCAATTTGGCTGGAGAGTGAAGCATCCCACTGGAGTGATCCCAGGAAAGCGTCGTTTCGTCGCTACCATCATGCCCGCTGTTACAGAAATCGCCGATATCTGTCAGTTTAAGAATGCAATGACCCAAAAAAACTTCCAAGCATTCACATCCCGAGGCGTATTCTGTGCCTTCCGCTGCTGGACGGCGTCCAGTGGACGCCACAGGGCACAGGGCACGGGTTTTTTTTTGCCCATTTTCACACAAGTTGCAGGTCAGCACACCCCAATGGCATGTCGCCTGGATTTTGGTTAGGCTGGCACAGGTTGGGAGTGGGGCGGGAATGGTGGGGATGTGCGCGAGGGGGTGATGTGACATGACTTATGTCACTTTGAAAACGCGTGATGGAGACGTTTGAGGTGGTAGACTGGAGTGAAGTTAGCCAGCTGAACCGCATGTTGTTTGTAGATCTAGAAGGCTGTCTACCTGACTGCCATGGTATGTTGGCAAGTTGCCCACACGAGGTGTGGGACCATCAGCTACCTGTCCAGTAGACTACTGGACAGTAGAACTGTAGTGTCTCTCGCCATCTCCACGTTTCCTCTTCATGTGGGGACTGTCTGGTTTTTTCCTCTGCCCAAGTTTTTGCTACCATATCAGCAGATCTGACGCCATTCTTTTCTAGTGGTGGAACTTCCCCAACCCTCTGCTTGCCGGCACTTCAAAGATTGCACTGCCAGCAACCCTTTTGCAAGACTTCCACAGGTTCTCTGCCACTAACTTGCTGCCAGCGCTAGCCACCACCGCCTGTGTTCCACAGGCCCCTGTCCGTCTCAGCATGGCTCGGACACACGCACAGACGCTGCACCTGCGGCTGTCACCACCCCTCCCACCGCAGCTGCTTCTGCTGCTGCTTCTGCTGTTGCTGCCGCTCCATGCCATCACCCATGGCTCAGAAGCCGTGGCGGGCCAACGGAGGATTTTACANACTGGCACTGGACCCAGCACTGGACCTGGCACTGGCCCGGCGGGCAATGGTACGGCAGGCAACGGCGCTCCTGCAGGACTGAACGCAACGGCTGCTGCTGCGGAGCTGACTGCGCTGGTGGCCTACTTGAATGGATACGGCTACTCCACACTTGCCACCGCACTGGCGAGCACTGGTGAGTGAACTCGTGTTTTCTCTGGACGCTTTGCAAAGTGTTTCTGAAGAGAATGACTCCTGCTGCAACCTCGTCGTGTTCACTCCAGCGGGAGCACCCGGTGCACTCCTGTGCGCAGACGGTGCACTCCTGTGCGCAGACAGTGCACTCCTGTGCACAGACAGTGCACTCCTGTGCGCGAACGGCGCACCCCTGTTCGCCGACAGTGCACTCCTGTGCGCAGACAGTGCACTCCTGTGCGCAGACAGTGCACTCCTGTGCGCGAACGGCGCACCCCTGT
>SZWC01001581.1:90385-102605 GCA_023375785.1 Penium margaritaceum | reverse complement strand
CCCCCCCAAGTAGATTCCAGGAGGTCGTCTTTGTGCAATGCAGCAGCGCATCGCACGTGGAGTGCATCAAGGTCTGCGTGTGGGCTGCACACCACCAGTATATGACGCCATTCTTTGTGTCACATGAACGCCATTCTTTGTGTCACATGCATTGTATTCATGTCCTACCCACTGCTTGCCTAATCATGTCCATGAATCACTGCTTGTCGCTGTCTGACTTCTGTTCATGGGCCTAGTTCGATGTGCAAGTCCTTGAGGGTGCTGTGTGACGTCTTGCAAACGACGACGCTGCAGTGGACTCAAGTGCAGTGAGGTCCCCGCTGCACCCTAGTCCACTATGAGGATGCGGTTTTGAGGCAGCAGGCTGTGAAAACTGAAACTGCGACGTTAAGCCGTTACATTGAACCGACGTGTTCACTGACAGTGAGCTCAGCACGCCTGCTTAACTGACCCCGCCTTTCAAGGTTCGGTCATGGACAGGGTCGTAGCGGGTGACAGCTGGCCTCCTCACCGGGTCTCACAAGTGCAAGACAGCTGTGTTGAGGATGGGCTGCCAACAACACCATGGCTCCAAAACCACGCAACATGGAGGGCATTTTGGACTGGCCATGTCATCTGCTCCTGGGCCTTGGTTCAGGGACAGTTCGAAAACTGTGCGCAGGGCCCAACAGGACCTGGCATTTTCCCCGTGACTGACTTAAAAACTTCCTGCTCTCATCGCCGTCAATCTGCCCTTTTTGCCAGCCCGTTTTCCCAACATCCCTTCCCAGCCCACAGTCCCTGCGCAATGGGCATCCCAGACCTTGAAGAGGTAGTTCTTTCTCAACATGGGGAGAAGACTGCACTGTTTGTTTTTTGTTTGTGGAATCCCTTACACGCTCTGTTTTCTCATTCTCTCTCCCTCTCTCCTTCTCTCCCTCTCTCTGACATGTTGCGATACCAACTGCAGGAAAAATCGGTGACAGCGGTGCCCATCACGAAGATCGCTCTAGCGCCGCTCACCCTCGGAGTGATGGACGGTCTCGAGAACACTCTCTCCTCCGCAAAAGTGGTGGCGGGCAATGCGTACGCCGGCACCTACATCATCGTCCACGGCATCGACAGCGTGCTCAGATATCCTGCTGGAACCGGGTGCTAGCTTCGGTGCTGTGAATTGTTTTGAAAGGGAGATGAAATAACGCTCTTTAGAGGAGATCTCTTTTTGACAAATCTCCTCTGCCATGGGCATGCTTCGATGCTGCTCCGATTGTGGTACGTCATGATCTAGGCTAGATTTGAGGATCCTGTTTTGGCTATCGGTTGAATTTGCCCTGAGAGAAAAGTAAGGCTGTGCGCCCACCCCAAGAAAAGAACTCACTCTGGCTTAGAATTGGAAAGCTCCTTCCAAACACCAGGTCGTGCAAATCATGACAAAACCGAGAAAAATCTGTCAGAACACAATTGTTCATGGGGGACCAACTTGTAAAGTGAAACCCATGAGAAACGATGATTTGCTTGATGTTCTGAAGAGAAGAAAAGAAAAGGAAAGAAAAAAGAATGTTGCACGCTTTGCGTGCAACATTCGTCATCTGTAAAACTCTTGTAAAACTCTTTACTTCGTAACCCTGTGCACGCAGAGCGTGCACAAGGTTTCGAAGTAAAGAATTTTACAACATTAAGCAAACGATGTTTACCTTATGAAACAGAGAGAAGGGTTTGCCAAAGGGAATTTGCCTTCTTAACAAAATGTATGCACCTTGGAAAACTTCTTGAAGTGAAGTCATTACTCTAGTCTCGAAACCACAAATCAACCCACCATGCACAAAGAGAATTGCCTTATGACTACAGGCAACATTCCTTACTTTCTTCTTGAAAAAGTATGACAAGTAGTTTCCACGATACATTTGTAAACATAAAATGTATGCATCAGAATCTTTACTAAGTAGTGTTTGTGGTGTTCTATCTAATGGATAAACTTGTCCGAGGTGCCTTTGACACCCGTCTTGACGCGGGCTACCTTCCGTCGGGAATCGTAGCTAGATGATGCCTTCGCCCTTCCTGGTCAGTCGGAGGGGCCTGTCTTGGGAGCGCCGTCCCATTGGATGCCTGTCTAAGGGGAAAAACGGTCATGTTGAATGCCGTCAAATTCACGCATGGATCGAAACCGACGGATGGATGAATACTCTTTGAATACTGTTGTCTGATTTTGATAGCTCCGGTGAAATGGGACAAAAATGTTCCAAATACGCCGACGAATCAGGATCTCAGCACATGCATCTTAGACCAATGAGAGCGGCCTCGGAGTCCGCACGATCCGTGGGTTGGATGTTCCTCGCTATTTGGAAAAATTTGGGTACTGTTCGTCGGTGCTTGTGAAATGGATCCTGTTTGTTTGAATCGAAGAAAAGTATGGCGAGTGTACGAGAAACTTCGTCAACCTGCTGAGAAATCAAAAAGGTTCCCATCGATTAGGGTCGCTGTCTACTCGGTCGCTCGAACAGTACATGCGAGACTGGTTTCCAACGATTGCATGTCGTCACTTATGTGCGGCTTGAAAATAGGCATGAAATAGACATAAAACTCCGAATTCGACATTTATAACATAATGACAAGCGAAACAGGCACTTACCATCGTCGCGATGTGGACCCGTCACCTCGCGTCTATGCGAGTCACAAACCAAGCAGTTCGCATATAGTTGCCCTTATCTAATATGGTTTACCCATCTGCACTTGTATGCGTATATGAATTACTATGTGTATTTGTGAATGTACTTAAATACTCGGTTCAAAATAATCCGCTGCCCATGGTTTCGGTTGATAGATACCCGCTGTCCATAGTCGAAAACTGTTGGTTTTTTACGCATCTCTCATTCTGCTCTGTTGTGTCCTTCCGGCTTGTGTACATCGGCGTGCAGATGATTGACGGTGAGACTCGACGCTGATGGAGTGTTGTCCGGTGGAGCCGACGCACGCTGAGGTCTACTCGCAGTTCGCTGGAGCCTCCTCTCTCCGGCGACGTGCTCAGCTCCATCGGCAGACCTCCTCGGCGGTCGTGCTGCTGGCGGTCACTGCCACCACAGTTGCTGTCTGCATACGTCCAGCGCGTCACATCGCGTCTGCATCGTGATGCTCTGCATAGGGTCCTTGTTACATGTTGCATGGCCCTGTTCGGCGTCTTGGACCATCAAAGGCACTGCCTGGGTTCGGGCAGTCATAACTCCTTGCTACTATTTTTCTATCTGTTTCTGACCGCACGGCTGTGTTCGCAGCGTCGGTATTATGGTGTGGTCCAGTTTTTAGGCAAAACGGACGACGCCCGGGTTTTGGGCTGTCGGTTGTCTGGCAGGCCTCACTGAGAAAACCTGCCAGCTTGAAAATAGAGCCATTTTCTGATTGGCTGTTGAACTGAGTAACAAGCTCTACAGAGCTGGGGGGAGGCTAGTTCTTGGAGGGGTCTCCCATTATGTCTCATTCTTGATTGCTAATCAGTTACTTTCAGTTTCCAGCTGCTTTCTGGCGCTAACACTGGCGCGGGCACTTCTGAGTAACAAACCCAGAGCTTCCAGACTTAGTCTCTAGGGCAGCCGACTGAGGGGGCAGCTGACTTAAGCAACTAGCGTGGAAGCCCGCACGCTGCATCAACAACGCTACTGCCCCAACCTGCTGCCTAGCATTTCTGTTTTGGTATCAGAGCCAGAGCGTAGCAGCAGCAGCAGAAGACTGACGTACAGATGCCAGACAACGCCGGCGGACCTCCATACGCGCTAGTGCAGGGGAAATGCTGCCACATTTTTTCCGGCAGCATTGACCCGCCTGGTGGCGGCGTCCAAATTTTTCCCACGGCCACTGGGCCAGGGGAAATGCTGCCGGATTTTTTCTGGCAGCACTGACCCCACATTTGATGCGAGGAGGTGAGCGGCCAGCCACATCAGGCCCTTGCTGGCGACGACACACGCGGCGACGTCCTCCAGGTGTGACTGACAGCAACAGCGAGCAGCAACAGCAGCAGCAGCTTGCCGCAGCAGCGAGCAGTGGCAGCAGCAGACAATAGTAGCTGGCAGCAGTAGCAGCAGCAGCCCGTAACAGCAGCAGCCGGCAGCAGCAGCAGCGGCAGCGAGCAGCAGCTGGCAGCAGCAGCAGCGCGCAGCAGCTCGCAGCAGTACTAGCCGGCGACATTAGCAGCAGCCGGCCGTAGCAGCAGCAGCAGCGGCTGCAGCAAGCAACTGTAGCAGCTGCAGCATTAGCAGCAGCCGCAGCCGCAGCAAGCAGCAACAGCAGCTGCAGCAGCAGCAGCAACCGCAGCCGCAGCTACAGCAGCAGCAGCTGCAGCTGCCCGTAGCTCGCTGCTCGCTACGAGCAGCGAGCTGCAGGTAGCAAGCTCACTGCCCGCTGCGAGGAGCAAGCAGCGAGCTCGTTGCTCGCAGCTCGTTGCTTGCAGCTCGTCGCTCGCAGCGAGCAGCGAGCTCGCAGCGACGAGCAAGCAAAACAAAAAAAAACAAAACAAACACAAGGAGGAAACCAGTAGCACTGCACACACGTAGTAACCTTTGCTGACATCAGCCATCCTTGGCTGACGTCACTACTGACATCAGCAACACTCAAAAAAAGAAAAAGGAGGGGGAAACACTACACCATGGCTAGTAGCCCCGGTGAGGAGGCGTCCTCCTCTGTTGGAGGGACCCCTACCCCCCCTTTTCTGCAGCGACTGCAGTAGCAGCAGCAGCAGCAACAACAATAGCAGCAACAACAGCAACAGAAGTAGCAGCAGCCGTAGCAACAGCAGCAGCCGCAGCAGCAGCAGCAACAACAACACCAGGAGTAGTAGCTGCAATAGCCATAGCAGCAGCAGCAACAACAACAACAACAGCAGCCACAGCAGCAGCAGCAGTAGCAGCCCACTGGTGTCGTTAGTGGCAATCCTCACCCCCTCGCTACTCTTCATCAACAGCTCGCTGCCTTGACGCAGCAGCTTGCAGCGCTACCGCCAGTAGCCGCCCAGACTGCCTCCAGTGTACTGCAGTCCTTCGTCCCTCCTGGGCACGCCAATCCAGCTGTGTCTGCTGCCACGTACTGCCTAGCACAGCAGCAGACTCAACGCCAGTGGCAGACATTGACCTCTGTCCTTGGCCCCACTCTGGATGCCGGCCGCAGGCAGAAGGACTTTGAGACGCCACCGCCGCCGCTTCAGGCCGGCGAGCAGTTCCGAAGCTGGGAGCTCAGCTTCCGGATCTGGGCGCAAGGTGAGGGTCTGTGGGCATACTACACCCTCCCTTACGACTCCACCTAGGCGGACCAGTTGTATGACGCTGGTCGCGTCGTCCGTGCCCTTGTCCCAGTCGCCCCTCCAGCTTCCCGCCTGGCCCTGTAGCCTTTCCTCAGCGACTTCACTGTTGGCGACATCCCAGACCCTACAGCCGCATGGCATGTCCTCACCAGGCCCCATCGCCTGTCCAGCGACGCTGAGATCAGCCGTCTGCTCCCGGAGTTCAACTCCCTGCACATGGGGGAGACCTAGACGGTCACTACCTACTGGCAGCGGGCGGAGGACATCCTTCGTCGTCTCGGCAAATCTGCTCCGCCCCCTCTGTTCGCGCTCCTCACCATCAAGTGCGGCGCCACCAGCGCGTACGCGGACGTCTTCGTACACTTCCCCCAGAACGTCCTCTCCACCATGGCGGCCCAGGGCACCCTCATGCCCTGGGCATATGAGCTCTTCCTCTGCATCAAGGAAGCTCGCCAGGAGTCCCAGCTCCACCGCACAGAGGCCCTTGCATCCCCTGCCGTTGCCTCTCCTGTCGTTGCCTCCGTGGCCGTCGCCTCCCCTACCGCAGCTACCTCATCGTCTTTGGGGAAGAAGAAGAAGAGTCGGAACAAGAAAGGCAAGGGTCTGCCGCAGCAGCAGCAGCAGCAGGCGTCGACCGGGTCCAACAGTGGTGGCTCGGTATGCCACAACTGTGGTCAGCCCGGGCACGGGTGGTACACGTGCCCGCTCCCGACGGACGAGGCGTGCGTCATCGCCACCATGCGTCGCCAGCGGGAGCGCCGTCTCGCCTCTGCCGCTGTCGCTGCTGCTGGCCCTTCCCCTCCGACCTCGTCCAGCAGCCCTGCCACTCCGACAGCTCCGCCTGTCTCATTGCCACCCGCGCCGCAGCAGTACTACCCACAGCCGTCGACGCCTCTGCTTCCTTCGCCGGCTTAGTCCTCCTACTACCCGGGCTCTGGAGCCGCCACTCCGCACTCCGTCTACACTCCCGGGGCATCCTCCCGTGAGCATCAGCTGGAGCAGTTCATCGCGCTCCAGCTTGGCCTGCCTCGCCCTCCTCCCCAGGGAAGTGTGAGTTGCGTCACCTCCTGCCTTCCTGCCCAGCCCTGCATGACTTAGACTGAGCTGCGGTCGTGTCCCGTCTCCTCGACTGTCTCGTCGTCTCCCATGGTCGCCTCCGACCCCCTCCTTGACAAAATTGCGTGGCTTGACGATTGGCAGTCTCGTTTTGCGCCTCCTTCTACCACGTCCGCAACCCTCGCTTGCTGCCATGTGACCGTTAGCGATCTGGCGACCCCTGTCCAGGACCCTGCTGAGACTTGGATCATTGACTCCGGGGCCACGCATCACATGATTGCCTCTCGTGAGGCCTTCAGTATGCTCGGCCCTGTAGGCAATGTCTCCGGTGTCCGGACGGGTTCCTGACAAGTGTTGCCTGTCCGTGGTGTTGGCGTCGTTCGTTTCCGTGGTCCTGCTGGTGACGTTTTTCTGACCGATGTCCTCTTCGTCCCTCGTCTCGAGCTCAGCCTCCTGTCCGTGACTGCCCTTGAGCGCATGAGCATGGACGTTGTGCACTCGCGTGGTGTTGGCACTGTGTCGTTGCGTCCGTCTGGTCTTGTCGTCCTGCACGCCACCGCACGTGGCAACCTGTGGCATGTTCCTCGCCTCTCCTCTTCTCCTCCCGTCTCCTCCCCGTCGGCCGCCACAGGCCATGTGTTTGTCACCAGTACGCTGTCTCCTCAGCACACCCGCCTCTTGCACCACCGCCTTTGCCACGTCCACTCTGCTGCCGTAGAGAGCATGCTCCGCACCCAGCCGGCCAAGGGCCTTGACCTGGAGACTTTCCCTCTCCCGTGCCCCACTGAGTGCATTGATTGTGCTCAGGGGAAGATGCACCGGTCCACGTACCCCTTGTCCTCCTCCCGTGCATCCGCCCCTCTCGACCTTGTCCACTCGGACGTCATGGGCCCTCTCCCCACCGAGTCCGTCGGAGAGCATGGCCGCTATGTCCTCACCCTCACGGACGACTATTCTCGCTACCGTTGGGTCTTCTGCCTCCGGCAGAATAGCGATGTCGCCCGAGCCATTCAGGACTGGCTTGTCCTCGCGGAGCGCGAGTGTGGCCACTCTCTTCACCGCTTTCGCTCCGATCACGGTGGATAGTACATGGGTGAGGCCACGTCCTTTCTCGCCTCCCATGGGGTCCACCATGAGACGTCGGCGCCCTACACACCCGCCAAGAACGGCGTATTCGAGCGGTGGAACCGTACCATGGCGGACGCTTTCCGCACCATGCGGGTCAAGTCCGGTCTCTCTGATGGCTTCTGTTTTGAAGTCATGGCCTACATGACCTACGTCTGGAACCGGATTCCCCACGGTCCCTTTCCCCGCCAGTCCACGCCATACCAGCACTGGTGCTGTCGGCGCGCTGACCTCCGCCCAGCTCGCGTCTGGGGCTGCGTAGCCATTGTGTGGCTGCCCGCCTCACAGCAGAGCGGCAAGCTTGCCCCCTGCGGACGCCCCTGCACCTTCCTCGGTGTGTCTCGTCAGTCTAAGGCCTGGCGCTTCTAGGACCCATACCGACACTGCATCGTTGAGTCCCGCGATGCCCTCTTCTTCGAGGATCTGTTTCCCCGTGACCTCATCCGTTCCGACTCATCCGTGTCCCTCCAGTTGCGTGGGGGAGTTGCGAGTCCGTCCTCCATCTTGTCGCTTTCCGGTGACACATCACTCCGTCCCTCTGAGCCGGTAGCCCAAGTCGCGTCCGCTGGCCCCTCCGGGCCAGTAGTTCCAGCCGCGTCCGCCGGCACCTCCGAGCCAGCTGCCCCCGTCAAGTCTGCTGGCCCCTCCGGGCCGGTATCCCCCGTCAAGTCCGCTGGCCCCTCCGGACCGGCAGCCCCAGTCACGTCCGCTGGCCCTGCCAGGCCAGCAGTCCCAGCCGCGTCCGCTGGCCCCTCCGGGCCAGCAATTCCAGCCGCGTCCGCAGGCACCTCCGAGCCAGCTGCCCCCGTCGAGTCCGCTGGCCCCTCCGGGCCGGCAACCCCCGTCGAGTCCGCTGGCCCCTCCGGGCGGGGAGCCCCAGTCGCGTCCGGTGGCCCCTCCTGGCCGGCAACCCCACTCGCGTCCGCTGGCCCCTCCGAGTCGGCATCCCCAGTCGCGTCCGCCGGCTCCTCCGGACCAGTAGCCACGTCCGCCTCCGTTGGTGTCTCCGACCAAGTGCCATCTCCTGCCCGACCGCGCTACACACGTGGCCCAGGCGGCAGCCTCCGACCTCGGCCGACAGTGAGCGCGCAGACCGTCGTACCGCGTCCCGTGGTGCCTCGACCCCCTGTGGCTCCATGTGTCCCCTCCACTCCCACGGTCGTGAGTGGGGACCCTGGCACGAAGGCTCTCGGCCTGACCAGTTCGGCCATCATCGCAGACCTTAACCCAGGCTCTGCACTGGGCTATGCCATGCTTCATCACGAGCATTGGCATGCTGTCATGGCTGCACTCGCCCGCATCCCACTTGGATCTCGTAATGCACACGCCCTCTCAGTCCGGTCCCTAGCACGCACGGAGGACCCAGCCACCCTACGCGAGGCTCGAGCCTCTCCTGAGGCCACACATTGGGGTGCTGCCTGTACCGAGGAGCTTGCTGCTGTCCGGCAGTACCACGTGTATGACCTCGTCGACCTCCCTCCAGGTCGGAAGGCCATTGGAGCCAAGTGGGTCTTTCGGTGCAAGTGGAAGCCTGACGGGTCATTGGACAAGTACAAGGCCCGCCTCACAGCAAAGGGGTTTGCTCAGGTCCCTGGGGTGGATTACAACCAGATCTTTGCCCCAGTCGGTCGGTTCTCCACTAGCCGGGCGCTCTTCAGCATGGTTGCCCAGCATGGGTGGGAGCTGCACCAGATGGACGTGAGCAACGCGTTCTTCCATGGCTCACTGGAGGGTGAGGAGCTCTACATGGTGCAGCCCCCAGGCTTCGACGACGGCACTGGGAGAGTTTGGCGGCTGCGGAAGGCCCTCTATGGCCTCAAGCAGTCGCCTCGGTGCTGGAACCAGGAGATCAGCAGCACGCTTCTCCGTGGCGGCCTCCATCTCCTCATTGCGTCGCCAGACACGGCCGCCATCCAGCGTGTCAAGGATTTGTTGCACGCCGCCTACCAGATGAAGGATCTCGGGTCTGCCCGAGTCTTCCTGGGCATGGAACTCGAGCATGATCGCTCCCAGGGCATCCTACACATCCACCAGGCTGCCTATGTGCAGACCCTGTCCACTCACTTCGCTAAGGACCTGCCCCTCGTGCCTAGCTCATCTTCACCTATGTCACCCGATGGCCAGGTGAAGCTGAAGAGTCCTGACCCAGCTTTTGTGGGCGAGCCAGTTGATGTGACCACGTATCTGCGTGTCATCGGGTCACTGATGTTCCTGGCAACGACAACGCGTCCAGACATCGCGTTGGCCGTCAACCTCCAGGTCCAGTTCTCTCAGGAGCCGCGTCGAGGCCGGCGATCCGAGTGCTACGTTATGTCGTCTCGACCCCTCGGCGAGGTCTCATGTTCCGTCGCCAGCCGTCCGTCGTCGTAGTGGGCTACACCGACAGTGACTGGGCCGGCAGTCCAGACGGTAAGAGTCGCACAGGCTGGATCTTTCTGATCGGCAGCACAGCTGTGTCCTGGCGCAGTGGCAAGCAGGGGTGCATTGCACGTAGCACTACTGAGGCTGAGTACGTGGCCCTTGGCTCTGGCGCGTGTGAGGGTGTGTGGTTGCGTCGTCTGTTGTCCGAGTTGCGTCAGTCTGTCGCATCCATCACCTTGCATTGTGACAATGAGAGTGCCATGGCCATCGCCGACAATGACGGCGTGCATCACACATGCACAAAGCACATCAATGTTGAGTATCACTATGTGCGTTCGTTGTTGCATGACGGCAGCATCAGCATCGTGTGGGTTGAGACAGCACGGCAGCTGGCTGACTTCCTGACCAAGGCACTGTAACGGGACTCGTTCAAGAAGGCTGTGAGTTCAGTCGGTGTGCGCCCATGAGTTGCCCTCTCTGTCTCTGCCTGCGTCTCTGCATGCCATGGGGGAGTCTGGATGTTGACCGTGTCTCTGCCCACCCATGTGCACTACGCCTGTGAGTCATGGGGGAGTGTTGGTTTTTTATGCATCTCTCATTCTGCTCTGTTGTGTCCTCCCGGCTTGTGTACATCGGCATGCAGATGACTGACGGCGAGACTCGACGCTGATGGAGTGTCGTCCGGCGGAGCCGACGCACGTTGAGGTCTACTCGTAGTTCGCTGGAGCCTCCTCTCTCCGGCGACGTGCTCAGCTCCATCGGCAGACCTCCTCGGCGGTCATACTGACGGCGGTCACTGTCACCGCAGTTGCTGTTTGCATACGTCCAGCACGTCACATCGCGTCTGCATCGTGATGCTCTGCATAGGGTCCTTGTTACATGTTGCATGGCCCTGTTTGGCGTCTTGGACCATCATAGGCACTGCCTGGGTTCGGGCAGTCATAACTCCTTGCTACTATTTTTCTAGCTGTTTCTGACCGCACGGCTGTGTTTGCAGTGTCGGTATTCTGGTATGGTCCAGTTTTTAGGCAAAACGGACGACGCCCGGGTTTTGGGCTGTCGGTTGTCTGGCAGGCCTCACCGAGAAAATCTGCCAGCCTGAAAAAAGAGCTATTTTCTGATTGTTTGTTGAACAGAGTAACAAGCTCTACAGAGCTGGGGGGAGGCTAGCTCTTGGAGGGGTCTCCCATTATGTCTCATTCTTGATTGCTAATCAGTTACTTTCAGTTTCGAGCTGCTTTGTGGCGCTAACACTGGCGTGCTCACTTCTGAGTAACAGACCCAGAGCTTCCAGACTAAGTCTCTAGGGCAACAGACTGAGGGGGCAGCTGACTTAAGCAACTAGCGTGGAAGCCCGCACGCTGCATCAACAATGCTGCTGCCCCAACTTGCTGCCTAGCATTTCTGTCTAAAACGACATGACAGCGGTGCCCATGTTCTAGAATGTCCGTCCGAAAACGGAATTCGACTTCGCTCTTGAGGTCGGCCGTCGCCAATCTTGAGAGCGAAATCGGCGACTTCTGACACCAGCCTCACCGATGTCAGAAGTCACCATGTTGCATGTTTTGGAGTTCGCAACTGCGAACTCCAAAACTCGCAACAGGGTGTGCCGCATCTCGCAAACCTCCCCCCCCCGCCCCCCCAATCTTTGACAAACCCCCTAGTGACACTGGGGGGTTTGGGTTTTATTTTTTTACTTGCCTGGGCATCTGACGCGCCTCGCGGTAGCGGGGCCCTGCAAATTCCCCTTTTCTGCTATCACCTGTGCGCTGCATCTCTCAACCCCCCCCCCCAAAACAGCCAAACCCCCTAATCAAACTGGGGGGGTTGGGTTTTATCTTTTACTTGCCCGGGCAACTGCCTGGCCCCGCGGTAGCTGGGCCCGGCAGTTTCCCTTTCTTCTACCACACGTGCGCCGCATCTTGCAACCCCCCCCCCAGAACAGAAAAACCCCCTAGTAACACTTGGGGGTTTGGGTATTATTTTTTCTTTGCCCGGGCATCTGCTGGGCCCCGCTACCGCGGGGCCCGGCAGATGCCCAGCGTGCGCCGCATCGTGCAACCCCCCCCCCCAAACCTACGACAAACCCCCTAGTTTGAATGGGGGGTTTGGCAGTGTCATCGCGAGCTCGCAGGGAGGTTTCGCCGCGAAACCCCTCCTGTGAGCTCGCGACGACGGGCAAAGTTCGACGTCGCCCTCAAGGTCAAAATCCACGTCGAATATGTTAAACACATGAAATACATTACAACCGTGCCCATTTTCGCTCGAAAAGCGAAAAACATGGGCATCGCTGTCATGTCAGTTTCGACAATGGACATCGCGTACGAATTGACCAAGAGGATGGATGTAACGGGCCGGATCTCCAGCTCCTGCTCTGAAGTCGTCGTCGGAGTTCGCAGAATGGCGTTCTCAGTC
>SZWC01001581.1:60064-78610 GCA_023375785.1 Penium margaritaceum | reverse complement strand
TCTCTCTCTCTCTCTCTCTCCCCCTCTCTCTCTCTCTCCCCCTCCTCTCTCTCTCTCTCTCTCTCTCTCTCTCTCTATTTCCCTCCCTTTCTCTCAGAAAGTCACACTTATGCTCACATTATCTCCATCCCTGCGACTGAACAATGTTTTCCTCATCTGTTCATTGAAACTTGTTTTTTTCATCGCTTTTCTTTGTTTTTCAAGATACACGTGGATCTCTGTTATAAAAAGATTTTTCTATTTTTTGTATGTGCAGGAAATCATTCAAACCATCTTTTTTTCACAAGGAGAGACAGAACACTGTCCATCCATTGGAGCTGAACTTTGTGACCGTTTTTTTATATGTCGGTACTCTATATGCCTAGGAGATGTACATGCCCCTCCCTTCCCTCCCCTCATGCATGTTTCCCTTGTGCCTTGTCTTTCTCTCTCCATTGATCTGTCTCATTTCCCTTTTAAGCCAGACACACATGAGTGCAAAATGATGAATATGAATCAACTTTTGCACAAATTACTCAACATATTGGCTACCTGAGGATTGCTCACACTTACAAGGTGTCTGGGGTGACCCTTTCCTTAACCCTGGCCCCTGCCATGAGTGAAAGCGCCCAGGAAAGCATTGCCAAGTTGACTGATATGAGGAACATCAAGGAGGGAAAACTATGCCAATTTTTTTCTGAGATTTTCTGCACTTTTTTATTACAAGGGGTACTTCGTAACCCAAAAATCATTCTTTTCACTGCAGGTGATTAAACTGACATGAAAATCAAGGCGCACACATGGTGGACTAAGCATCTCTGGCGTCTCAGCCGTGTGCAAGATTGGTGTGAGCTCCATCATCTCCAAGTGTACCCTAGAGCAGAATTTCTGGCTTTAGCATGTTATGGTTAGCACTGACTGATTTAGCATTGGAGAGTCACACATAGGCTATGACTGCAGCAATAGCAATGGCCCTCATAGCTCCACATTGGCAGCCACAAGGGTCGAGCCCCAGCTGCAGCTACAATTGTAGCTAATCTAGCTCCAGAAGGTACGCCAAAGCTGCGTGAGCTTCCGCGCAGCTCCCTCCATCCCTAGTCATAGAGGGGCTGCCGGCTACCAACAACCAGTAGAAAAACATGAGCATTTCAATCAAGTCGACAAGGAGGGCACCTTCAAAACTGGCAAGGTGTTTTTGAAGATAAAACACAAAACATCATTTTGTCCCCTTGATTCAAATCCTCAAGAAAAGTGGTACTTTATTGTTTTGATAACTTGTACTGTCCCACAATAGAAGAGAGTACATTCCGCCACCTGCTACTATGTCTGGACCTGGCACCGCTAGTGCAACGCAGTCCACCTCTTCTAGTGAGACGCCGCCAACTGGCCCTGTCACCACTGTTCAGTAACAAGTTGGCGACCTGCACACACTCCTAGCCACCTTACAGTCTCCTCATGCAGTCACGCCCATTCAGCCACCTCTTCCTGGCCAACCTGGTCCTGTAGTCTCTACCGCGGTCCAGACAGTAGCCCAGCAGCACTAGCAGCAGCAGCAGCAGCAGTAGCAGTCCCACTCAAGTGTCATAGGATCTCTAGGCAATGCAACCAAAACTCAATGTAGGCCAAATGATTTTGAGTCACCACCGTCTCACCTTGAGGTTGGACATTTTGCATCCTGGGAGATGATGTTTTGCCTGTGGGCGCAAGGTGAGGGTCTTTGGCCCTACTACATTGTGAAGTATGACTCCTCTATTCATGAGTAGTTGTTTGATGCAGGGCTTGCTGTCAGGGCCCTTGTCTTTGCTACACCTCAGGGTAATCGCATTGACCTTGAGCCCTTAATCAGTCACCCTACTCTCGGCACTCGCCATGACCCTCGTGAGGCTTGGAGTATTCAAACATGCCCCTACCATGCTTCTGGCCACTCTATCATCAGTTACCTTCTGAGGAACTTCAGCGGCCTCAAGATGTGTGACTCAAACGATGCACACAGGATCTTCTTCGTCGACTCCACAAGGCTCGAACGCCTCCACTGGTTGCCCTACTCACCATCAAGAACAGTGCAACTCTCGACTACGCGAAGATCCTTCTTGACTTCTAACTTGGCATAGTGGAGGCCATGGTATCACAGGGCACTCTGATCTCCTGGTTCTATACCAAGTTCCTGACATGGGTGGAGGTGATTCAGGACAACTGCCTTTAGTATGAAGATATGAACATCGTGGCAGAAAGTCGGGTCCACCTCTCCTACGCCTCCGTCATCCTGGACCCCTGGTGCATCAGCAGCCACGCGTGGTGTTCGCTGCGGTCCAAGGGGACTTTGGAAGAAGGGGAAGGGGAAGATTGAGCAGCCATCGGAAAGCAACTCCTCCCATAGCAGCTTTCTTGTCCGTCACAACTGTGGCCAGACAGGTCATGGCTACTACACCCGCCATCACCCACTGATGAGTCTCCTGTTGTTAGAAACAGAAATGTTTCACCCCTCTTCCCTCACGTGACCACGTACACCTCAACACTGTGGTTTGAATGGAACCAATGGCAGTCAAAACAGTGGTGTGTGTGAAACATGAGAGTGAGAAGAGCGAGAGTGAGAGTGGGTGGCGGGTGGTGCTCGCTATTCGAGCCCACCCGTCGGCCGGTGACATGGGGCTCATCGGTGCCCACTCAAAGTGCAAGGGGTAAACCCCTCTCAAGTTCCATAAACCCACAAGAACCCAAACCTGAAGTTTAGGTCTAAACTATGCTAGTTCAAACTACCACCGTTTCACAAATAGGACAAAACTATGTCACAAATCCACCGAAGTTCAAACATGCATTGGTACCAAATTTGACTATGTTTAACCAAGGTACATGCGCTCCAGTAGGGAAGCCAGCACGCATGATGGCGGCTGGAGTGCATCCTGTGGCTGCTCGGCGGACTCTCATCTGCTCCCCCAGGCTTCTGGAACGTCCGCCTCATCAGGAGTCTACATGGCAAAGGACGTGAGCCGAGAGGTCACATTAAGTACATAACATCACTCCCCCATGAGCACACGGCAAACAGGTCCACACACGTTGCAACACTGACGGGAACGACAACACAAGAGCAACGATGGAAAAACGATCATGAATGCAGCTCAAAGGCAGAGTTCAGTCCACAGTACAAGGAGGGTGCAATCCCACAGAACGAGCAGCCGCTAGAAACATCATAAGGCTAATGCTCTTTGTTAGAAAATCAGCACGTTGCGAGTCAGTGCCAACCCACACGACCTGAATCTCACCTCGATCCACCAAGTTCCAGACGTTGTGGTACTCAACATTAATGTGCTTTGTGCATGCATGGAACACACCGGAGTTTTCTGTGATGGCCTTAGCGCTCTCGTTGTCACACCGAAGCACAACCGGGGGCATGGACTGACCTAACTCACGTAACAGACGCACCAACCACACACTCTCAGTCGCGCCAGCGCCCAGAGCCACGTACTCTGCTTCTGCAGTACTACGAGCGATGTAGCCCTGCTTGCCACTGCGCCACAAGACGGCTGTTCCCCCAATGAGGAAGATGTAGTCGGTGTGATTCTTGCCATCCGGACTCCACGCCCAGTCACTATCTGTGTATCCGTCAAGGACCACTGAGGCCTGCCCTCGGTAGTGAAGTCCCATGCGAGGAGTGGAGACGATGTATCGCACACAACGGACTACAGCCTCAAGTACCAGTCTACGCAGTGCCTGTGAGAACTGTGCGAGCAGGTTGACTGTGAAGGCGATGTCTGGCCGTGTCGTCGTGGCCAGGTACATGACTGAGCCAATAACTCACAAGTACAGGGTCACGTCAACCAACTCTCCCAGCTTTGCTGGATCATCGACCTTCAGAGCGTCCTGTCCGTCTGGGGTGACCAGGGTGGACGTCGTGCGCACGTCGCTGATCAACTCGGCAAAACGCTCCCCCAGAGTGAGAGCTTATCGCTCGTGATGGATCAAGAGCGTCTGATGATCATGATCACGAACAATCTGCATGCCAAGAAAGACTGCGGCCTCTCCCAAATCTTTCATTTTGTACGTTGATCGTAGCACGCCCTTGGCCGCCTCGACAGGCTTTAGGTCAGGCGAGGCGATCAAAAGGTCATCGACATAGACCACGATGGCTGCAAAGGTAGCAGTGGTCTGGGACAAGAAAATTGACGGGTCTGCAACGCTCTTAACATAGCCCGCTGGTAGGAGCGTGCTGGTGATCTCCTTGTTCCAACATCGAGGCGACTGCTTCAGGCCGTATAGTACTTTCCGCAGCCGGTACACGCAGTCGCTGCCATCCTCAAACCCTAGTGGCTGGACCATGTAGATCTCTTCTTCTAGTTCTCCATGTAGGAACTCGTTGTTGACATCCATCTGGTGGAGTTCCCATTTGTGCTAGGCCACCTGGGATAGTAGACCCAAGGCCGTGGTCCTGCATCCAACTGGTGCGAAGGTCTAAGTAAATTCAATCCCCTCAACCTGAGAGAATCCTTTCGCAGTCAGCCGTGCTTTACAGTGATAAACTGTGTTGTCTGGCTTCAGCTTCTTACGCAAGACCCACTTGGCCTTGACAGCCTTTTCTCCGGGCAGCAGGTGCATAAGATCATAAACCCCATGTTCCTTGATAGCCGCTACCTCAGCCTTGAATGCTGCTTGCAAGAGTGCTGCGTCGGGTCCAGCCACAGCCTGACGCAGTGTGCTAGGGTCCGGCATCACCCACACCACACTGGGGTCAAGGGCCACAGCATCAACCCCGCACGTGGCCGAAGCATAGGCCGAAGACGGGGGGTCAACAGTGACTGTGGACTCTGAAGAGTCCACTGCAAGTTGACGCTCGTGAGCAAGGAGAGCGAGGCCTATATCGCAGCCAGGGTGGACTTCAGCGAGCCCCTGTGCACTGAGGCCCAAGGCCCTCATGCTAGGGTCGCTGCTGTGCACGCCACGAGTAGGACGCGGACGGAGGCGTCCACCCTCACCTTGCCGATATGGTTCCAGGTGCTGGTACAGCTGGGGAAGGTGGTGGACACTCGTCACACACGGACACGACTGGCGATGTGCCAGGTGATGCGGGCGCGTCGACTGGGCAGACAGAGGGTGAGGACAACATAGGCGACGTGACTGGTGCTACAGCATGCGTAGGTGGTGCATGCGACGCAAAAGACACCAGTGACTTTGTTGGTGATGCAGGTGCTGGGGACAGCACTAGGGACGCGACCGGTGACAAAGATTCCCGTATTGTAGGAGATGCTGGCGGAATGGTGGACGCAGGTAGGACAGGCGACGCGGTCAATATAGGTGGCATAGACAACGCTGGCGAGTTTGCTGGTGGGTGGGACAACCCCGTAGCGCCCAGGCTGGCCGGGACAGCACCATCGGTGAGCCCACACTCCCTTGCGCGCGGAATCGTACCACACCCAGGGGAATGCGACTGCGGGGTGCCCTCGGTGGGCAAATTTCTGAAGGAGAGGCACTCGAAGAATAGTGCGTCTCGAGACTCGACAATGCGCCGTCAACTGGGGTCCCAAAACTGCCAGGCCTTGGAGCGTGTAGCCACGCCTACAAACACACAGACGTAGCCTCTAGAGGAGAATTTGGACCCTTGTTGTTCTAGTGTGAACCAGACGCAGGCAAGGGACCCCCACACGCGCGCGAGCCGGAGGTCGGCACGACGTCTGTACCACAGATGGTACTGAGTGTGTGTGTTTGGGAGGGGGCCATGAGGGATCCTATTCCAGACCCATGTCATGTAGGCCATGCCCTCAAAGGCGAACGCTTCAGGCATGCCGTTGTCTGCCTGCATGGAGTAAACTACATCTTCCATGGTGTGGTTCCAACGCTCAGGCACACCATTTTGCTATGACGTGGCTAGCGCTGAAAGGTTGTGAAACACGCCCACTTCGGCAAAGTAGCAGTCCAGATCCCCCATGTATTCACCACCCTGATCAGAACGGAAGTTTTGGAGGGTATGGCCGGACTGGCGTTCGGCCATGACCAGCAACGTACGCACAGCAAGTGCAGCATCGCTTTTCAGGCACAGAGTGAAGACCAACCCCATGCGGGTGTAATTGTCCGTGATCGTCAGGACGTAACGCCCTCTGTCATCCTGGAACTCCAAAGGTAGGGGTCCCAGGAGATCAGAGTGAACCAGCTCGAGGGGCTTGAGAGCTCGTGAGTCAGACAGAGGGTATGTGGCATGGTGCATTTTTCCTTGCACGCATTGCAAGCAATCAGTCGTGGGCGGCGCCTGAAAGGACGCCGCGTCAAGACCGAGTGCAGGTTGGGTGCGAATCAGACGGTCTATGATATCCAAGTGGACGTGGCACATGCGTCTATGTAGTAGACGCTGATGCTCAGGCGATAGCGTGCCTGTCACAAACACTCGTGCAGTGGGAGATGCAGTGACGGTGGTCGACGTGGGGTAGCTAGAGACGTGGTACAAGTCCCCAACTGCCTTGCCACGAAGCACCACTTCAGCATTGGCGCAAACGGAGACAGTAGCATCCTCATCAGTGAATGCCAAAGTGAGACCCATCCGTGTGCAGGCACGTCCAGAAAGCAAACTGAGTTCTAGGCCAGGCACATATAGCACGTTAGAAATGTAAAACGGCCCAGACGGCCCATGGAATTGCACCACACCTTCACCCTGAACAGGAACCTCATGCCCAGTAGCCGTACACACAGACGTCAGAGAGCCAACAGGACCAAGGATGACAAAGTCACGGCGACGACATTTCATGTGATGGGTGGCGCCTGAATCTAAGATCCAAGTGGCATCCGTCACACGCTTGGGCGACGTGACTGAACAACTGCCAACAGTGCAGAAGATGGACGGGGGTGACTCAGCAGATGACTGCTGCATCACATAGGCAACACGCGCTTGTGACTCATCAAGCCAGGACAGGTCGTTGTGACCTGCGCATACTGCGGCAAAGACAGCGGACAGATGAGCATCATCACGTGCAACGAACGACTCCACAGACTCGACGGTGCACTGTGCCCCGCCACCATCATCACGACTACACATCACGGGCTCAACGGACCCAACAATGGAACCCCTCGGCTCAGTTAATGCACTCGCACCTCCCTGAGTTGTGAGTCGGAGAAGCTGGCGGAGCTCGGTGATGTCAAGGGTCTGGGTCCCAAGCTGCTGCTGTAGATGTTTCAGGTCATTGGTGCTATCCTTGGCTGCATTAGCTCCTGGTGGAGACTGCATGTCAGTCGCGGCTGTGGTGTGTGCAGAGGCGCGCTCACGCTGCTTGAACGCCTATTGCAGTCCTTGTGCAATCTTCGTCCAATTTTTTGGGAGCTTGCACTCCGTGTAATGGTGTGCTCCCCCGCAGCTGTAGCACTCCCACTGCCTTTCAAGAGCCGGCTTTGCCTGCTGCTTGCCAACCTTGCCACCCCTCCTATTCTTGTTTCCCTTCTTCCCTTGAACTGTCACAATGGAGCCAGCTGTTGTTGCGGATGTTGTCTTCGGCAGTGACGACGGGAGGGAGGAAGGGGGGAAGCTGCATGATGTCTGGACTGATGTGACGACTGCGGCTGACGCGCCATGATGAGCGTCATTTGCGGCTCCCACTCTTGCCATGTGTAGGAAGTGCTTTGTGGCCCATGACAGAAGGAAGCCCCATCTCCTGAAGGCTGCTCAGGCTGAAGTTGTCGAAGGTCTTGGCATACTCGCGCCCAACACCAATTCTAATGGTGTTGAACGCCATGAGTTGGCCCGGTCCATTTTTCCCCAGGGCCCAGTGCAGCCGCATCACTCGCCGCCAGTATTGAGCTGCGCTTTGTGTCCACACTGACGAAGGGAGTTGAAGTCTGACAGCCGCTGTGGTGTTGTTGCCATGGTAGCACCTTCGAAAAGGGTGGTCGCAAGCTTCCACGCCTTGAGCAGGTCAGCTCCAGCTCCGGTGCAAGGATCACCAAGAAAGGGTTCAAAGTCGAGGGTGTACTCCTCCGGGACGGCCTTCAAGAGACCGTAGGCAGCGCGGGCGGCGGTTGCTACTTGCAAGGGGTCTATAGTCTAGTACCAGATGGTGTAGTATGGTTACACCCTTTCACTAACTGCCTACATACGAAACCGCGGCTCCCACTTGGCGTAGCTGTCCTCCTGTCGGTAGGCGGGGGGTTCGGTCTCAAACCACTTGGGTGGCTTTGTCGTCGGCAAAGCCGCCAAGACAACCTGTGCTAGCGACGGCGATAGTGGACCTTCTTCCAACCGCAAACTCATGCGGAGCAGCTGGTCCTCTAGGGAGGCCGGGTTTGCGGCTGTCTTGGGCATGCTGCTAGGGCCTGCTTCGTTGATTGGTACTCCCTTACGCCCTGATCGGGTTCGACGCCGCTTTTCCAGCTGTGCGAGGCGCAGGCGCAACATGCCTTCCTCATCACTTGCGTCTGAGTCCGACTCGGGTAGCTGGTCGGACGGTTCAGCATCGAATGCTCCTATAGCCGCATCGACGTCAGCGGCAACGTCACTCTCGATAGTCATCTTGCCCTTGCGCATAGCGTCGCACAGTAGCTGTTGCTGCTGCTCTTGCTATTGTTACTGCTACTGTTGCTGCTGCTGCTACTACTGTTGTGGCTAGCCTGCATCCCGAAACAGCTTGAGCAGATCAGCCAATTGTTTGGTCGTCTGTTCAGCCTGCTGAGCCTGCTGCTCACGCAACTCGCGCAAGCCACGTGCAAGCGAGTTTGGACTAGACGGGGATTCACATCCCTACGAGTGTGTCGCCAGCCACGCCGGAGGCTGCAGCGCCAGCGTTTGCAGTGGAACTGGTATTTCGACTCCGGCAGGTGCGTCCTTAGGCATGGGGTCTGGTGGAGTGCTGCAAGTGAGTTTTTTACTGCCGCTGGCACCGCTGTTGGGTGACTGTCGCTGCCAAAAATATTCGGCAGCATTTACCATGCCCCAGTGGGCGTGGGACCAATGTCAAAGCCTTTTTCAGCCTGGAGACCGCCAATAGGCCTCCACCCACGCTGCCGAGAAAATTTCGGTAGCGTTTCCCCCGCCCTAGTGGGCGTTGAAAATCTGGGAGAGGCCTTTTTCAGCGTGGGAATTGTCGCTAGACCCCTCCCATGCAGCCGAGAAAAAATCGACAGCGTTTCCCGTGCCCCAGTGGATGTGGAAAATCTGGGAGGGGCTGTTTGGGACCACCCTTGTACCTGAACCACCCCCACCCAGCCCAGGAGTAGAGGGGAACCCAGCCAGCAGGGGGAGGGGAAGACCAGAGAGTAGAGCTGACGGCAGAGTGCCGTTGCTGCTACCGTCGCTGATGCTACTGCTGCTGTACGCTACCAATGTTGTACATGGTGCGTTGTGCAGCAGTCGTGACCACAGTGGCGGCTGCTACCCACTCACGTAGCCTATGGCTACCGCTGCTGCTTGCTCCTGCCCGCTGCCGTAGCTACAGCTATTGCTCCACGCAGCTGCCGCTGGTGCTGCGGCTGCGCAGCTGTTACGGCGGCTGTGCAGTGGTAACTGTGGCAGCTGCCCAATGCCGCAGCTGCTAGCTGCGAATGCCTCTTGCTACTGCACGCCGTAGCAGCTGCGGCTCCTGCTCCGTGCAGCTGCCGTGTATGCTGCGGCCGTGCAGCCGTCATTGCGGCCCCTGCTCGCTGCCGCAGTTTATGGTGGCAACCGCCGCCCTGCTACTGTGTTGCTTTTCTGGTATAGTTGCTGCTCTGCGCAGCCGCCTCTGCGGCTGTTGCTTCTGCTTGGCTGCCACTGCCGCTACTGCTCCACGCAGCTGCTTGTCAGCTCAGCCGTTGCTGCGGCTGCTAATTAGCAGATCCTCCCTGGATCGTTTTGTGCTCCTCTTGCGCAGCACGACGAGCTTTGGCTCATCCCGCTCTGAAACCAAAAAAAAAATGTTTCACCCCTCTTCCCTCACGTGACCACGTACACCTCAACACTGTGGTTTGAATGGAACCAACGGCAGTCAAAACAGTGGTGTGTGTGAAACATGAGAGTGAGAAGAGCGACATTGAGAGTGGGTGGCGGGTGGTGCTCGCTATTCGAGCCCACCCGTCGGCCGGTGACGTGGGGCTCACCGGTGCCCACTCAAAGTGCAAGGGGTAAACCCCTCTTGAATTCCATAAACCCACAAGAACCCAAACCTGAAGTTTAGGTCTAAACTATGCTAGTTCAAACTACCACCGTTTCACAAACAGGACAAATTTATGTCACAAATCCACCGAAGTTCAAACATGCATTGGTACCAAAGTCGACTGTGTTTGACCAAGGTACATGCGCTCCATGAGAGAAGCCAACACGCATGATGGCGGCTAGAGTGCATCCTGTGGCTGCTTGGCGGACTCGCGTCTGCTCCCCCAGGCTTCCGGAACCTCCCCCTCACCAAGAGTCTGCATGGCAACGGACTTGAGCCGAGAGGTCACACTAAGTACATAACATCAGTTAGTGTCATGCTTCCTGTCCATAGCACCATAGCAGTAGTGACTTGGTCCTCAACTCCTCCCATGCCTCCTGTCGTGCCCATTGTTGCATTGAATCCTCGTCCGACGTAGTCACCTCCACCGTCGCAGCCAAGTTACAGCTTCGGGTCTCCCTTTGGCATGACCACGTACTAGTACCTCCTGATTCCTAGGCCCTCTGCTGGTGAGCGCCAGCTCGACCAGTTCATTGCCCACTGAATCGGCATCCTACTTTGTCAGCCCTAGGGACGAATGAGTTGTATGTCTACTAGCCAGGAGATCATAGGCAGTTTTGAAGGTGAGATTGCTCTCAGCGGTGATCCTGCTGTGCATGGTTTTTGTGTTCCTACTCTATTCTTGCATGGTTTGGCTTGGGTTGACGATTGGCAGGCACCCTTTTCCTCTGAGTCTCATGTACAATGCCCATTGCCCACGTCATGTTAGGTCACTTGGTGCAACGTGACCACCTCTCTCCATGACCCTGATGGCAGCTGGATCATCGACTCCAACGGTACGCATCACATGACGTAGTTTTGTTAGGCATGTAGTCTGCCTGGCCCGATTGGTGATGTCCTTAGTGTTTGTGTTGGACACGACCAGGTGCTTCTTGCTCGTGGTGTTGGTGTTGTTTGTTTTTCGGGTTCATCTGGCAACATCTACGTCACTAATATGTTGTACGTGCCTGGCTTTGAGCTCACCCTTCTGTCTCTCACAACTCTTGACCACATGAGCATGGATGTTTTGCACTCCCGTGACATTGAAAAAGTCACTCTTTGTCAGTCTGGTCGTGTCATGTTACAGTAGAGTCTCGTGATGACTTGTGGTACATCACTGGTCTGTCGTCTATGTCCTCATCCCTATCTTTGGAGGGGGCGCACGTCTTTGTAACGAGCACTCCATCTTTGCAGCATAATCACCTCTTCCACCGTCGCATGTGCCATGTACACAACTCTTC
Source organism: Penium margaritaceum (assembly GCA_023375785.1). NCBI lineage: Eukaryota > Viridiplantae > Streptophyta > Zygnematophyceae > Desmidiales > Peniaceae > Penium > Penium margaritaceum. Next base: position 67,254 of record SZWC01001581.1, on the reverse strand, counting down.
CGTTTAGGGAATTTTCCGCACGCAGCCTGCCCTTGGCCTCAATCCCGCTACCTTTCAGTTGCCTTGCAAATCTGAATGCATCACTACGCTCAGGGCAAGATGCACAGGTCATCTTATCTTGTCTCCTCTTCATATACCTCCCACCCGCTTGAGCTGGCCCGTTTTGACTTCATGGGCCCCTTAACTGTAGAGTTTATTGCGGAGTGTGATCGTTACGTTCTCACCCTCATTGACGACTACTCTCGTGTTTCATGGATATTCTGCCTCCAACAGAAAAATGACGTAGTGGTCGCGATTTGTGATTGGCTCCTTGCCGTAAAGGAGGAATGTGGCCATCCCCTTTGCTGCTCCCATTCTGACCAAGGTGGTGATTATATGGGGGAGGCGGATGCTTTCCTCATTAGTCTTCTTGTCAGACATGCCATGTCTTCGCCTTCCAAACTTGAATAGACCTGAAATGTGTCTCTAGAGGCTAGAACCACACCATGGCTGATGCGTTCCGCACTATGCACATTGAGTCTGGTTTATCCGAGGCCTTCTTCTTTGAGGCCATGTCATGCATGACTTGGGTATGGAACAGAGTTCCCCACGGTCCCTTGCCCCAACCTGTCACTCCGTACGAGCATTCGTGTAGACAGCGCGCAGATCTTCGTCCTGCACACATTTGGGATTGTGTTGCCAATGTCTGGCTTGCAAAGGACCAGCGAGAAGGCAAGCCGGCTCTCCATGGTCAGCTATGTACCTTTCTTGGGGTGTCTCATCACTCGAAGGCTTGGAGGTTTTGAGATCCTGTCCTGCATTGCAACATGGAGTCGCGTGACGCACTATTATTTGAGGAGTTTTTTTCATACGACCTCCCTTTTGTACGTGTTGGGACACTTCTCAGCCTGTCATTGCCATTGCGTGGGGTAGATTCTATGCCAATGCATGATGTTTCTCTGTATCCTTTAGTGTCTAGAGTCCCTGGTTCAACCGAGTCACCTATGCCTCCATACACACCAAACGCCCCCACTACACCAAAGTCTCTATCTGGGCCTGTTTCTCAAGCTACTGACCACGCATCCAAGTCCACGTCTTTGACCGCTGACTTTGCTGACGAAGTGACTTAGTCAACTTTGTCGGCCGCGAACATCGTAACGGAGGCAACCGATCTAGTCACTCCGGTTGCTGGCTTAGTCGACCAGTCAAGCAGTCTTTCTGCATCGGTCACTCCAGTGGAATGACCCGTCTTGTCCTTGCCTCCTCGATCCTGGCACACCCATTCCTCTACTCCTGGTCCCATATACTCACGCACTCTTGGTGGTCGTCTTAGTCCACGCACCCCAGTGCCTCCATCAGGCATGCTACCTACGAATATCCCGTTACCCCCGGCCACTACCCTCCGTCACATGCTCCCTTCTCACATTGTAGTGAGTGGGGATCCACGTGTTGTCTCTGTCTCATTGTCACATGCTCTAGCAGGCCTTAGCATTGCTAATCTGTTGAAATCTAGGCTGTCTTTGCAGGCAGCCGATCCACACAGCTTCCATCAGGCTAGGACCGCACCTGAAGCTGCCTAATGGAAAGCTGCTGGCAAGGAGGAACTGGCTGATATCGATGAGCATGCCTCTAGGCCGCAAAGACATTGGGTCCAAGTAGGTTTTCCATTGCAAGTGGAAGCTCAACGGCAATCTGGACAAGTGCAAAGCGTGGCTAACATCCAACGGCTTTGCACAAACACTAGGAGTGGACTTCAACCAGGTTTTTGCTCCGGTTGGCCGTTTTACAACCAGTGACGCGCTCTTCAGCATGGTCGCACGGCATGGCTGGGGGCTCTACCAAATGGAAGTCATCAATGCCTTCTTGCATGGTGCTCTCAATGGGGAGGTGCTCTACATGATTTAGTCCCCAGGTTTTGAGGATTGCACAGGTCGTGTCTGGCGACTAGGGAAGGCCCTGTATGGCCACAAACAGTTGCCCAGGTGTTGGAATACAGAGATCAGTCACAACCTCTTGAAGGGTGGCTTGATGCGCAACATGGCAAGTCCAGCTCTCTTCTTCACGCCAATGGATACCACCCTTGTCATTGTGCTCTTCTATGTGGACAATCTCCTCATCGCGTCCCCTAACCTCGTCGGTGTTCAGCAAATGAATGATCTACTGCAGTTCACATACATGGTGAAAGATCTTGGACCTGCACAGGTGCTTTTGGGAATGGAGATCAAGCGCGACCTTGTCCGCGACATTCTGCGTGTGATCAAACAGCCTGCATACAGGCATTGGCTTAGCTCTTTGTGGGCCTCCTACCCACTATAATCAATGCATCTAATCCCATAACCTCAAATGGCTACATCAAGCTAAAAGCTTCTCATGCTGATACACTAGGTCTGAGTGCGAACATGACTACCTTTCTTCTTGTCATTGGGTGACTCATGTTCCTCGCCACCACCACATGACCAGAAATTGCCTGTGTTGTGAAGTTCCTGGTTCATTTCTCCCAGTCCCCGCATCAGCTACACCTCATTCAGGGGAAGGCATCTTATAGCGGTGAGGGAAAAAAATGGACGGGCAATAGAATGAGAGAGAAAAACCGGTTTTGGCCAAAAAGGCCTTCATGAGTGCCATGGTAATTCTAGCCAGATAGGACCGCTAAAATAGCAGCCTATGGTCCAAAGCGACGGGACATTTTGCACCAGAAGATGGTCGGCGGCAGGTTTTAGGTCCTATGTACCTGTTAAACCTGGGGGTTACATTTGTAACTTAGAGGACATGAGGTACTCTCCTAATTTCCTAGGCAGCCTCCATGCCATGATAGCACGTCATGAGAACACGTTTGGATTGTATCTTCGAAGGATTTTTGTAAATCGTTGGAGATGCCACCCAAGTCGTAAGTTCTCCAATGTTGGGTTGAGCAACAGCAAAGCAAGAGGCCTCTCTTTTTTTGCTGTTGCATTTGGGAAATCTTGGTCTTTGCAATATAGCTCATTGATTTGAGCCTTGTGCTGACCATGGCGGACCTGCAAAAAACTGTTGACAAGAAATCTCCGAGGGTAGGCTCGATCTTCTAGTCGAACCCAAAACGTTTTCTTAAAATGGATGAAGTTGGTTGGTGACAATGTTTGTAAAAGGTGTTGTCAAATCTCAGAGATGATGAACGCTCTCAAGTAGCTCCTTGGATGGTAGCTGCAAAATGTAAGGTAAAGGTACTGATTCACGGATTTTTTGTAGGTCATGATATAAAAAAATCTGGAGGTTGTGAACCTTTCACCTTTGAAGAGAGTGATTTCAAGGAAGTTGATGGTGGACTCATAGATTTCACACTTGAGCTTTATATTCATATTGATGGAGTTGAATGTGGAAAGTAAAAGGTGTTGGATATGCAAAAAACTGTTGACAAGAAATCTCCGAGGGTAGGCCTCTCATCACCAACTCTGGTCATGGGGGTGGTGCTGCACCAACCAGGGGCAATGGCGGAGGAGGGAAGAAGAAGGGGAACTGCCACTCTGCAAGAAGCCGGGCCATTGGGTACGTGAATTCCGGAAGAAGAAGGCGGACCTTGCTGCTGGAGTGGGAGCGGGAAAACAATCCGACGCTTCCGCCAACGCCGCAGATTGGGAGAGTGGATTCCTGACAACCATCCGGGTCCTGCACGTCTCCAACAACACCGTCCTGTTTTGGATCATCGACTCGGGAGCCACGCGGCACATGACGTGTCGCCGGGAGTGGTTCGTCGTCTACACCGTCATCGAGCCTCGTCGGGTGTACATGGGGGACAGCCATGTGCAAATGGCGGTTGGGGAGGGTGAGATTGTGTTTTGTGCTTCCGTTGAGGGTAAGCACGTGGAACGTCGTGTGAAGGGGGTGCTCCATGTTCCGGGGCTGGCAGCTAACCTCCTCTCTGTCTCATCTCTCATCTCCGAAGGCATGCAGGTTTGCTTTGAGAATGGTGGCTGCACCATCCCTGCCCGTGCAGGCCGGGTGCTTGCAAAAGCGAACAAGGAGGACGGTCTTTACCGCCTCTACGTGGCGTCGGAGAAGGAAGCCGACTCAGCGTTGGCGGNGGTGAGATTGTGTTTTGTGCTTCCGTTGAGGGTAAGCACGTGGAACGTCGTGTGAAGGGGGTGCTCCATGTTCCGGGGCTGGCAGCTAACCTCCTCTCTGTCTCATCTCTCATCTCCGAAGGCATGCAGGTTTGCTTTGAGAATGGTGGCTGCACCATCTCTGCCCGTGCAGGCCGTGTGCTTGCAAAAGCAAACAAGGAGGACGGTCTTTACCACCTCTACGTGGCGTCGGAGAAGGAAGCCGACTCAGCGTTGGCGGCGAGAGAGGGAAAACACGACATCGGCCTGTGGCACAGCCGGCTCGGTCACCTCGGCTTTGGCGCCATCATCTTCATGCAGCAGATGGTCTGCGGCCTGGAGCTCAAGGGGGTGAAGCAGCCAGGTGCATCAGCTTGTGAGAGTTGCATTGAAGGAAAGCAAGCCCGCGCTCCTTTCACGGTGGAAGGGAAGGGGGCGGCTGAGCTTCTCTCACTCGTTCACTCTGATTTGTGCGGTCCCATGCCATCCTTGTCCGACAAGTTGTACTTTGTCACGTTCATTGATGACAAGTCGAGGAAGACGTGGGTGCCCTTCTTCGCTGGAAAGGATGAGTGCTTTGATGCTTTCAAGGTGTGGATTGCTGCTGCACAGAATGAGAGTGGCAGGTGGTTGAAGGTGCTTCACACCGATGGTGGAGGAGAGTACCCCTCCAACGACTTCCGCACTTACCTCAAGCGTCGCGGGATCAAGCACGAGGTCACCACACCTGGAACACCGCAGCTGAACGGCGTGGCTGAACGTGTGAACCGCATACTCATGGAGCGTGTTCGCAGCATGCTCCAAGACGCGGAGCTCCCACCAACCTTCTGGGCGGAAGCAGTCAACACTGCCGTGTACCTGAAAAACCGGAGTCCCACGCGCGTCGTGCCGCTGATGACACCGGAGGAGGCGTGGATGGGACGCAAGCCAACAGTGACGCACCTGAAAGTCTTTGGGTGTGGCGCATTTGTGCACGTGCCTACCGGCAGCCGTAACAAGCTGGACGCAAAGTCGGTGAAGGCCGCCTTCCTCGGCTATGACACCATGGGATACTGCCTCTACAACCTTGCTGCTTGCAAGATCATCCGCAGCCATGACGTCGTCTTTCAAGAGGACTTGAAGGGCTGGACTTGGAGCCCTATGGAGGCAGTTCCGCTTGCTCCCGCACTTGTACCAGAAGTGGGAGAAGTACCGATAGCAGAAGAGGGCGGTGCGGAAGATGGCGGTGACAGCGGCAACGGCAAGGAGGTGGAGGGAGCTGAGAAGGAGAAGGAGCTAGCAGCAGAATCTGATGAGGAGGAGCAGCAAAGCAATGCAGAGCAGCTGCCACGACGGTCCGCACGCCTCAACAAAGGTGCAAAGGACAGTGGGGAGCCGCTGAGGCGATCCGAGCGCCTCGCAAACAAACAGAGGCCGCTGGAGGAGCTGGTGAACTGGTGCACCGTTCCACCACCAACGGAGTCGTCCGATCTCGAGCTTCTCTTCCTCACAGTCACCAATGACCCAGCCACATTTGCTGAAGCCATGCACAGCGCTGAGGCGGCAGATTGGCGTGGCGCAGCAGATGAGGAGTATGATGCGCTCATGAAGAACGGCACCTGGACTGTTGAGGAGGCTCCATGCGGCAGCCGGGTGATCGGATGCCGGTGGATCTTCAGGCGCAAGCGTGGTGCGGATGGTAAGATTCTCAGGTACAAAGCACGGCTGGTTGCAAAGGGGTATGCGCAGACGGAGGGTGTGGATTACAATGAGACATTTGCACCTGTCGCTAAGTTCCCATCCATCCGAGCGATCCTTGCTCTTGCTGCTGTTATGGACTGGGAGGTGCACCAAATGGATGTGACGTGTGCATTTCTGAATGGTGACCTTGAGGAGGATGTGTACATGGAGCAGCCGGAGGGGTATGTCGTGGAAGGGAAGGAAGGTTTGGTGTGCAAGCTTGTGAAGGCCCTCTACGGCCTGAAGCAAGCCCCGCGAGCATGGTACCACAAGATGGATGAGCAGCTAGCTGGCCTTGGCTTTGTGCTCAGTGAAGCAGACCATGCTGTCTATGGGCGCACACAAGAGGCAAACCAGATCATCATCTTGCTCTATGTTGATGATCTGCTCATTGCATCTGACTCCAAGTCTCTTTTGGACGATGTGAAGCAGTCCCTTTCTGCCAGGTTCGACATGAAAGACATGGGAGAGCTCAGTTACTACCTTGGCCTTTAGATCAAGCGCGACCGGCAGCAGCAGACTTTGGAGTTGTCGCAGAGCACGTACGTGAGCGACATCGTCAAGCGCTTCAACATGGCAGGAGCGCGCAAAGCAGCGACACCACTCGAAGTGGGAGCGAAGCTAAGCATGACGCAGACTCCCCGCGGTATGCAAGAGAGCAGCCGCATGGAAGCAGTGCCGTACCAAGCAGCAGTTGGGAGCCTCATGTACGCTGCAGTCGGCATGCGCCTCGACATCAGCCAAGTAGTGGAAGTGCTCAGAAAGTTTTGCACGAATCCGGGCATGCCGCATTGGGAGGCGGTTAAGCGCGTGCTGCGCTACCTCGACAGCAGCAGCGGCCTTTGCCTCACCTTCAACGGCAACAACAGCCCCATCCTCATCGCTACAGTGACGCAGATTGGGGAGATGACCTGGACACTAGGAGGTCGACCAGTGGGTTCGTGTTTGTACTCGGGGGAGGTGCAATCAGTTGGAGGAGCAAGAAGCAAGAGTGCATCGCCCTCTTCTCCACCGAAGCTGAGTACATCGCCTTAAGTGAAGCAGCAAAGGAAGCCGTGTGGCTGCGTGAGCTCCTGGCAAGCCTTGGACAGCAGCAAACCACAGCAACTACAATCTACTGTGACAACATGAGCGCGATTGCTCTGACCAAGAACGCAGAGTTTCACGCCCGCACCAAACACATTGACTTGCGATATCACTTCATCCACGAACTCGTGGCAAATAAGGTGGTGCAGATCAAGTTCTGCCCTTCAAGCATGATGCTGGCAGACTTCCTGACCAAGCCGCTGGCAGCACACCGCTTTCAGCAGTTGAGGGGACAGTGTGGACTTGTGTGATTTTTATTCTCGCAAAGTGGGAGAATGTTGGATATGGGATGCCAAAAAAGTGACCAAAGTGGGTTGCTCGATAAAA
>SZWC01001581.1:25983-57619 GCA_023375785.1 Penium margaritaceum | reverse complement strand
GCAGCAGCAGACTTTGGAGTTGTCGCAGAGCACGTACGTGAGCGACATCGTCAAGCGCTTCAACATGGCAGGAGCGCGCAAAGCAGCGACACCACTCGAAGTGGGAGCGAAGCTAAGCATGACGCAGACTCCCCGCGGTATGCAAGAGAGCAGCCGCATGGAAGCAGTGCCGTACCAAGCAGCAGTTGGGAGCCTCATGTACGCTGCAGTCGGCATGCGCCTCGACATCAGCCAAGTAGTGGAAGTGCTCAGAAAGTTTTGCACGAATCCGGGCATGCCGCATTGGGAGGCGGTTAAGCGTGTGCTGCGCTACCTCGACAGCAGCAGCGGCCTTTGCCTCACCTTCAACGGCAACAACAGCCCCATCCTCATCGCTACAGTGACGCAGATTGGGGAGATGACCTGGACACTAGGAGGTCGACCAGTGGGTTCGTGTTTGTACTCGGGGGAGGTGCAATCAGTTGGAGGAGCAAGAAGCAAGAGTGCATCGCCCTCTTCTCCACCGAAGCTGAGTACATCGCCTTAAGTGAAGCAGCAAAGGAAGCCGTGTGGCTGCGTGAGCTCCTGGCAAGCCTTGGACAGCAGCAAACCACAGCAACTACAATCTACTGTGACAACATGAGCGCGATTGCTCTGACCAAGAACGCAGAGTTTCACGCCCGCACCAAACACATTGACTTGCGATATCACTTCATCCACGAACTCGTGGCAAATAAGGTGGTGCAGATCAAGTTCTGCCCTTCAAGCATGATGCTGGCAGACTTCCTGACCAAGCCGCTGGCAGCACACCGCTTTCAGCAGTTGAGGGGACAGTGTGGACTTGTGTGATTTTTATTCTCGCAAAGTGGGAGAATGTTGGATATGGGATGCCAAAAAAGTGACCAAAGTGGGTTGCTCGATAAAATCATCAGGTCACAAAGGTGAATAGAGGATGTTTTGCTGGTCCTGTAGCACTTTACGGAACTCGATTCGGAGTCCGTTTGAGGGAGATATGGATTTTCAAGGTTTGGTGGCGATGGGTCCGGTTCAAGTGATGGCTCCTGCTCTACCAGCACCAATGACGGCCACAATCATTGGCCAAGGAGGTTTGGAGCGGCCTTCAGGGTAGAAAGGCGGCAGGAGGACCTTCAGGGAGCTTCAAGGAAGTTCCCCACCAAGATTATTGGTTGTGCACATGGCAGGGATGGTAATTCTCTTGTGTGAGAGTGTGACTGCCGCTCATCCCGCTAGGCTAGGAGTGTGCTAGGAGGTGAACTTTGACAGAGTGGTTCTTCCAGCTCCATGTGCCAAATGAGGCGTACTTAGGCTTGTTAGAAAGCTGTGCTAATGTACTTTCTNGGTCGACCCGGCCTCACTGGCTCGGATGTCATGTCATTTGAGGGGCGGAACAACAAAGTTGAAGGTCGTGAGTGGGGTACTCCATGTCTTAGAGACCCCTTCTTTGTTCACCGGGCATGGGTTGCAGTTAAGGAAGCATGGGATCCCAGAGACATTCGCACGAGGATTGTTCATCCCGTTGAAAGATGGCTTGGGGAGGCAAACCTATGTAGACCATCACGCCAGATGTCACTCCATTGCAAGAAAAGGAGGCATGGGCTATGGTCGAGGCTCGCTGGGACTTGTTCATTGCAGCAAAGGACCCACCCACTTGGGTGAAGGATCCATGTGAACCTGAGACGATGTGCTGGATACTTGATGTTCGCATGCCAACTCCGCGTCCACCAAACACGCCTAGGCAGTGGATGCCTTGGGCTTGAAACCCTTGGTCATGAGGGTTTGAAGCCCGCGTGACCATGGGCTTCAATGCAATGCACCATGTAAGACGATGGATAGTTCGGTCATGTTTAAGTCAGTTGTTCATCAATCTGCCCACTGTTACACTGTTCTGCATGCTAAACAGAAAGTTTAATGATTCCTAAAGTTTGCCACCAATACATGACAACAATGTTACTTTGGCCATTGATGCCAGAATTAACAAAAATCCTGGTTAGGCCATTGGTGGCATACATGCACCATGTTTGATGGTCGATAGTTCAGTCAGGTTTTTGGTAGTTAAACATCAATGTGCCCAATTTTACATTCTTTTTCATGTTGAACAGGGAAGGCAATGATTCCCAATGTCCTCCAGCAAGAATTGACCTCAATTTGGCTTCGTCCATTGACAATAGGAATAACATTATTGTTGGCATAGATGACAGTTAGGTGCTAACATTCCGCCATGTACCATGGTGGTTAAAATAGTCATGTTTCAGACCCTTGGTGATAAGGCTACCCACTTGTTATGTTGTTAGGCTTGTGCAATGCTCTAAGCACTGTTACCTAAGCTCATCCTATCCCAATGGACACCATTCTTATATTTCTCATTGACACAGCAAGACAATAGGAATTGGGAAGACGTTCATGAAAGTTAAACATTTCAATCAAAAGAGCAAGTGAGTCAAGTACCCATGGCTAATCCAGATCTGCGCGTACACAGGGAGGTCGTGCACGTACGAAATGACTTCGCATGCCACACACCCCGATTCAACCAAGAACTGACACACAGCATCAATGTACTCCTCCCCAAAGGGTGATGCATATTGACCACTACACGGACTGGCCACATGAAATCTGGCCACTGACTTATTGCCATCGTGCACACTAAGTGTGCTAAGATGCAGTGATGTCTAGATGACTGCGTTGGCACTGACTGTTTGTCCCTCAGCTGGCAATTCGTCGCCTGTCCTCCACAACATCTTGTGCTTCGTTCTGCTCCTCATGGACTCATTGATGAGGGCCACTGGTACAACCTGCAACGGCAAACAAATACAATTTGTTAAAAAGCTTGTACAAGAACCTGTTAAAATGAGAATATGCATGGCCACAAAATTGTAATTAGAGCTTACAATGGCATACAAGCAGATGACGTTTTACCATGACGACGACGCTTGGGATGTGCATTATCGCCGTCAGTCATGCTAGAGGAGGACTCCCACTCCTCCTCATCCCCACTACTAGAGGACTGCCAATCCTCCTCTTACAAGGTTGTGTCAGTGCAGTCCTCGGACTCTGAATTCTCACACTAGGATAACTCGGTCGAGTCATCCGCATCATCAGGATTGTCCACCTGCGAAATCATGATGACCATGCCTTCAGCACCATCTAGTTCCCCGCTGCCAGCAGCATTGCCTGCAGCACTATTTGCATCCCCTGCACCTTCCCCGGTACCATAGGCAGCACCACTTCCTCCGCTGCCTGCACCTCCAGGGGAGCACTGCGTGCATGTCTGTCCATGGGGATTACCGGTAGTCCCATTGGCACATCTTGGACGGCGTGTAGCATGGTGTCTTTTGCCTCCATTGCCGCATCCCAACACAAAAGTCAAACCACCAGCCGCACTGCTAGCAGCACTCGAGGTCCCACCGCAAGGAGCACCGTACATGCCCTCAGCACTCCCACCAGTAGCATCCCCAGTCCCATCGCAGCAGCACCGCATGAGAGCTCTGATCCACCGGTTGCACCACCTTCCACACCTTCTGCTTCACCGCCAACAGCACCATGCACGCCTTGTCCGTCACCGCCAGCACCACCTGCACCAACACCAGCCCCACCATGCACGCCTTCACCTACACCACCACCAGTGCTACCCTGCACGCCTTCTGGTCCACTGCCCGTGCCCTCAGCGCCACCATCTGCTGCCGGTGGCACAATAATGGCAACAAGATCAATTTGTAACAGCACTAGGCTGTCTAGCAACTAACTTCTGAACCCAAAATGTGGGCCCTCTGAAAGTGTAGTGCAAAAAGGAGGGGCGAATGGTCGCCTCGGCCATTTTGGCTGAGACGAACTGTGCCACAACGGACATAGTCGTAATAAGGCATGGACACAAAAAAAAAATCCTACCCTAATCATTCCACGTGGCATTGCCACACTGGAACAGGATCCTAATGCCAAGAAAACAGTGGAGGAGAAGTGACGCGATGGATTTTCCATCGCAGCACTCCTTTCACTTAGAAACCGGCCACATATGTTTTCTAGGCTAAAGTCAAACCAGACTCTAGCCTATTATGTTTTTCCGGGCTTTGGTTCCTCCAAACTTGAGCCTCGAGTACCTGAAGCACCCGATGATGGTTTAACGACCACTTCTAACCCTAAAGACGGTCCGTACGCTACATTCCTCCCCTTTTGCTTCGAACCGTCCCGGTTCGTCTTTGCTCACGGAGGTTTGATCATCGTGTACTTCATGATGCAAACCATGCAACAAAAATTGCAAGCAAGATCACATGTATGATCTCTTGTCATCCGCAACACGGTTGCGTCACGTTCACGCACAATCAACCACACATGTGGTTTTTGTGATTATGGTCATTAGCGTACAACATCTAGTGTTGATCGCGTGATCCTTGGCTCTTACCTAGATGAAACACGTACAATCCTTGTACGTTCTTCACAAGTGTTGATAAGTCTTCACCAATGACTCATCACACGTGTGTATCAGTGGCATAGTCTATGTTTTTTGGGACGTACATTATCAACAATGTCTTGCCAGTTTGGAAGAGGGTACATAGGATGAATTTTCCCACATTTCGTGTGGTACGTGTTCAGCAAACTATTGTGGTGACGCCTCCTCCCCCTTTGCAAGGAGCGTCCCTGCGACCAATTAACCGGGCGTCCACGCGAAAACTGTCCAGGTCCACATAACACTTCCCATGTCGTTTGGACACGATCTCTTCCAAGGGGTTTTTGTCAATGTGTTACCTCCTTGCAACATTTTCAATACGTGCAATCCAAGACCCGGACATCAACCCTCTCAGTTTTCAACGGGTTTCCAACGTGTTCATGACCATGCGTAGGTCTACTAGACCTCTTTCAGCACCTGTGGGTTGGTTGGCTGAACTGGGCCAAACTCCACTAAGTCCATACAACTCGCATGCTAGCTTTTTCCTTAGGGTTGGGAGGCACCAAGATCCTAAGACATGTTGGCTGAGCACACTTGTTTTTCCATTCAAATATTGCACCCATCTTTGAAGGAAGCGGCATTGGTTTTCTGGCATACGCATTTTACGTCAAAGTCCATCACTGGACACGACAATGCTCCGACCTAGATGATATTGGTCTCAACCATCATCCCCTCATTTCTTTCTGAAATGGGTACCGTAGGCTGCCGCTCACGTCCCCGTAAAAAGCACACTGCTTTTGAACTAGGTTAACTGAGATAACCAATCTTAACAAACATGGATTCCGTCCACGGACAAAGTGTTCATTGTACGGTATTCACCAAACGGGCGTACCATGATCATAATCATTTTGGTACAAGTGGGAAGAACACCTTTCGGGTGTCAGTTCCATGTGGTTGTGATCGAACACCTCCGAATCACATCCGGTGATCCTGGAACAACTAGTTCCGAAATCTGTTTGCAATTACGTAATTGCGTGCAAGAGTTCCATTCAAGATCCTGCCAAGTTGGAACAATCCGTGTTGCTTCAATTTCTTCCGTTATGTACACTCGGTAGTCCCATTCATATGCCTCACCCGAGGCACTCGTGGAGGGGATCGCCCTCATCGAAGACATCCCAACAAACATCTACCATTGTGGATACCACCGTAGTGACAACTTTGGATGCCCGTTGATGAAGCATGGTTTGACTACACTGTAGCCATTATGATCTCTCTCAGAGATTGGTTTTCCTCCAACAAATTGGATAGCTGGTGCTACACCATGCCTTGGTATGCCCGGAATCCCTCTGCATGTTGTTTGAAGAGCGTGACGTACACAACTAGTGTACCGTGTCATGATGGCCTCAACTTTGAGACGATTCTCAAAACATCAAAAGAATCTGATGAGAAGCATCGTTTCTGAAGGCCCATCTTAAGGAATCCCTTCACATCAACATTTTTGACACACTGGTCATTGTTTTACCCATGTATTGATCATGACTCGTGTGTTTGGTCCGACCACCAAGATGTACGTGCTAACTCACTGTTAGCAGAATGCTGTTGGCATAAAGATCCTCTCCACGGTCATTAGTTTTGAGCGCAAAACCTAGACCTTGACGTGATCCCAACCATGTCGTAGTTGGTTTGTAGCGATATATGAGATCAACATAGTTTTGTATAGCACCGTTAAGTAGAAAATGAGTGTCGCTCATTTTCTCGGATAGTCACCGAATCGTGGATGGATTCATGTCATCGACAATGGTTCATGTATTTTTTTCAATCGATGTCCATGACATGTTTACTCACCAAGTTACTATAGAATGAAGGTATCGCCTTCAAAGTTGTTCACTTTTGACATTCAGTCAATCTTGTCATATGCCATAATTGACCCTTGCGATCTTCCACCACCGCATTGCGGCATCTCAAATCGTGGAGGACCCATCGACGAGTGTCTACCCCTCTCAGGCGTAGTTACAACCCCCATTGACAATAATCCTTGTGTCGTGAATAGGGTTGTGAGTACACTCATGTGCCTTTTCATCGTCGGTACCGGTCGGGTACCCCAATTTGTATCCATTACTCACCAAGCGTACAATCCTTGACACGTTCCATCACGGACTGATGTTTGCATCGGCCATGACTGATGATGCAGAGAACCTCCAAAGGTGCTGATGCATCTAGTACACACTATGTACAGGCGGCACGATGGCAATCCTTGAGGATTGAAGTCAGTGTACTAATAGACCAGGTCCGTTCCACATTTCATGACGTAATCATTACACGAACACAGTCATGAAATGATCACATTCACCTTGTCACATTGTAGCGCAATGGGACATGCGACTACCATGGAACACGTCCTGCACCCACCAAGCTACTTGTTTGGTGAAATGGTATCACCATTTGTATCCAAGACACCAACTATTATCGTCAACTAGTTCAAATGTCACAAAACCGTTGTGGTCATTCGACTGTCCAACTTATCCATAACTAGGTTTCGCGATTGCCGCAGCAACGCTTGGTGGATTAGGTTTTTGGGCATGTCGTGCACGTATTGAAAAGTGGGTCGTCTTTGGTGCTTGATCACATGCGCTGACCCCTTGCAGTGATGCAAGATGTGCATGTTTTGGAATTGGTGCTCAACCGGCTAGGCTTTTGTACTAAGTTCCATCTATGGNAACTAGTGTACCGTGTCATGATGGCCTCAACTTTGAGACGATTCTCAAAACATCAAAAGAATCTGATGAGAAGCATCGTTTCTGAAGGCCCATCTTAAGGAATCCCTTCACATCAACATTTTTGACACACTGGTCATTGTTTTACCCATGTATTGATTATGACTCGTGTGTTTGGTCCGACCACCAAGATGTACGTGCTAACTCACTGTTAGCAGAATGCTGTTGGCATAAAGATCCTCTCCACGGTCATTAGTTTTGAGCGCAAAACCTAGACCTTGACGTGATCCCAACCATGTCGTAGTTGGTTTGTAGCGATATATGAGATCAACATAGTTTTGTATAGCACCGTTAAGTAGAAAATGAGTGTCGCTCATTTTCTCGGATAGTCACCGAATCGTGNTTGTGGTCATTCGACTGTCCAACTTATCCATAACTAGGTTTCGCGATTGCCGCAGCAACGCTTGGTGGATTAGGTTTTTGGGCATGTCGTGCACGTATTGAAAAGTGGGTCGTCTTTGGTGCTTGATCACATGCGCTGACCCCTTGCAGTGATGCAAGATGTGCATGTTTTGGAATTGGTGCTCAACCGGCTAGGCTTTTGTACTAAGTTCCATCTATGGACATTGAGAATTTGTCCACCTTTTGAATGGTCTGATTTCGAGGAAATCGTCCTCGTCACACGTGATCCATTCGATAACATTTGGTTTGTACTTCTTTTGGAAGTACCTTCCCAAACTGCTGTCGGCAGAGTGAATGGTCGTCAGTGTCAGTGGCGACCGAGATCACTGTGTTTTTTTACGCCGTTTGGGCATACCTCTGATCACCACAGCCATCTGTGATTGTTTCTAACCAAACCTGTCGGTTCTCCATTTAGAGGATTTCACAGTATGATCATTCCGACTTCGTCAAGATGCCTTGCAAATGTCAACGACGTGTTTTTGGCGTTTTTACTAACGCGCTTGACGCACTTGCCCATAGGACCACTCCACGTATAAATCATATGTGTTTGTCTTATGGTATATCACAAGCTAGTCTGATGAGGCAACGAGTTGGCTAGTTCTTGCTACTCGATACAATGGGATGCAATCAGCATCCATGTTATTGTTGTAATCGGCATCTTATAACAAGTTCTATACCATCAACACTAGCATTGCCATTCCAATTACAGCTCATTGTCATAGTGCCTTTGGCACTCGCATTAGTAGTGCATTCGTCACCCATGAAAAAATGCAACCCGCAGCTTTTGCCAGTCGTGCAATCGACAATGATGACAACGGTGCATCCGGCACTCATGTCAATCGACGCACTCCTTGGCCATGCATTTAACATCATGGTAATCGTGTGTTTGGAACACGCGTGAATGCGACGATTGCATATTCCATGTCGGTCATATTCTAGGTGCAACGGGCACTTGTCAATCGACCATCATGCGTGGATTTCCACCATCGTGTGTGTGTTTTGAGTGCGATCGGCACTCACATCCTTGTTTTTTTGAGATCCACTCAAAAATGGCTCACACGGCATTCTTGGTACAATCGACATCCGCGTGAATACGGAATCGGCTTTTTTTGTCATATCTTTGTAGACTATGAGCAGTGCGTTCGGCAGTAGCATCATGGATGCTTTTGGCATCCGTGATTAAAGTGTAACTAGCACTTTTTCACTGGTGTGTTTGACACTGAGAAAATTTCTGCAACCGGCACTTGTGGTATTGCTCGTAGTGTAATCGGCACTTACGTCGCTGACGTGGTCCACATCCCTGTAACCGTGCAATCAGCACTCGTTTTGTGTTGTCTGCACATTTCGTAATGTTGCAACGAGTAGGCAAGTCGTCAAGTGGTCACAGCATGTACAGTGCCTTTCTTTCTTTCTTTCTTTCTTTCTTTCATTTGTCTAGATCAAGAACTCGTCTCTATGTACGTGACCGTTATGGTTTTTCAACCCATTTCTATAGTGGCTCTTGTGCACAAGCAAAATTATTTACCGCATGTACGACCTGTGTTGAGCCATGTCGTGGCTCTCAATGATCACCTCTTTCGGGTTTCCTCACATGAAACCCCAAACTTTGAGGTTTATTTAGAAAAAATTAGGCACTGTCAGTGCCAAATTTCTTGCATTGAAACTTCTCCAAATGAGTCCCGTATACGACATGGGAAAATGTCGGTTTTCCTCCTTTTTCATGCTTTGGAACGGAAAAGAAAAAGAAAATCAGATTCGCTGATCTTATAAGAGCTCAACCAGAGCTTTTAGATTTTTGCGTCAAAACCCATGGTCAACTTGACCACGCACCCTGGTATGACCAGAAAAGTTTTCACCCTTTCGAACGTTTCTACAAACGGTCAACACAAAATTCCTCAACTTGAGGATTTATGATGTTTGAACATGAATTTGGCTTGTCAAGTGCCCCTTTTTTTCTTCTTGGGTGCTTGGAATCTTTGGGGAACTGAGCTAAGGCCTCCGAGCGACGCAGGCCATTTTCAGCCAACTGCGCCACTCGTGCATGCACTTCGTTAGTGAAATGTTAGTCACACCTTGCAAATCGTTGCCTCCCGGGTAATGTTCTTTGAGCGAGGTGGAAGGAGGGAGGAACTTTCCTCTCCTCCTCTCAGTTGGGCTATCGGCCCATCGATTGTCCCCTCCTCGCCTCCTACCCAGGCTGCCGGCCCGCGTGAAAGGGGTGGGGGGGGGGGAACCTCCTCAGCTCCCCAACTCATTCGAGCTTTTGGCTCGAATGTGTTGGGGAGGGAGAGCAAGGAACGCCTCCCCTCCCTTCCCTATGGGCCGTTGGCAAAGTGAGGGGGGAGGAGAGGGGGGGAACGACCCCTTTCCTCTCCCTTCGGCCGCCAGTCACATGAGAAGGAGGGAGAAGGGGCAGACGCCACCTCTCCTCATGGGCTGTCGTCCCACGCGGGACGCGGGGGGGGGGGGGGGTCCCCTCTCCTTCTCAGTGGCAATTTCAACGCCATGGCGGAGGGAAAGAGAGGGGGAAGGAGCTTGTCCCTCTCCTCCCCCCTCGGTGTAATGGACAAAGGGAAGAGGGGGGCTCGCACCTCTCCTCCCCCTCGGCGTAGTCGGTGCCATGGCAAAGGGAAGAGGGAGGGGCTCGCCCCTCTCCCCCCCCTCGGCACCGTCGGTGCCATGGACAAGGGGAAGAAGGGGCCGGCCCCTCTCCTTCCCCTTGGCGTGTTCGACGCCACAAACGATGGGGAGAGGGGGCCTCTCTCTTTCCCCTTGGCGCCGTTGGTGCCACGAACAAGGGGGAGAGGGGGCCTCGCCCCTCTCTTTCCCCTTGGCGCCGTCGCTGCCATGGAAGAGGTAGAAAGAGGGCTATCCCCTCTCCTTCCCTCGGCACTGTAAGCACCAAGGATAGGGGGGGATAGAGGGAGACTTACCTCTCATGCCCCTTAGCATTGTAGGCGCCATGACGGGGGGGGGGGGGGGGGGGGGGGGGGGGGGGGGGGGAGAGAGGACGGGGGTCACCCTTCACGTCCACTCTCTATCCCATAAGGGGAGTCTCCCCTCATCAAGCTCGTCGAGTTGAGCACAGCTCGACAAGCTCAAGCTGCTCTTTGCTTGCTGGCGAGTATCCGGCTTGCCGAGACAGAACCCTCCCTCACTCTGCCGATCGAGCAGTGTTTGGTGTTTCCTGGCCATTGACCGTTCTTTCTTTTTTTCTTTTTTCTTTCTTGTACTCCCGACCAAGAGTTCTAAGCTCGACCAGAGACTGAATGTGAATTGCACGGGCTGTGTTTGACGACGGGCGGCATTTAGCCGTGGAGATTAAAAAACCCGGATAGACGGGCGTTGTTGCTCGGCAGCGTCATCCAACGGAACCGCTGAACCGTTTTTAGAGATATTTGCGAAAGTTGGCTCTGATGCCAATGTAACAGCAATTTTTTGCGACTAACTTCTGAACCCAAAAGGTAGGCCTTCAAAAAGTCTAGTCCAAGAAGGAGGGGCGAATGGTCGCCTCAGCCATTTTGGCTGCGACGAACCACGCCACAACGGACATAGTCGTCATAGGGCATGGACACAAAACAAAAATCCTACCCTAATTGTTCCACGTGGCATTGCTACGCTGGAACAGGACCCTAGCGCCAAGCTAAGAGTGGAGGAGGAGTGACGAGATGGATTTTTCCATCGCGGCAATCCTTTCACTTAGAATCTGGCCACGGATGCATTCCAGACTAGATTCGAACAAGACTAGCGTATTATATGTTTTCCGGGCTTTGGCTCCTCGAAACTTGAGCCTCAAGTACCCAAAGTACCCGATAATGATTTAACGACCATTTTTAACCCTAAAAATGGTTTGTATGCTACACAACTCCTGTAATCTCACGACCACCGGCGCTGACAGCCAGCTATCTTGCATGAGAGGCGGCCACTACTACTGGTGACATGGCTGGTGGGTTCTTGCAAAAGCGAGGGGGCGTGTCCCTTTTTGCTGCACTTGGAGCAGATGGGCTCCTGCTTGCCTTGTGTCTCCTTGTCCATGCGCTTAGAGCGCGGATGTCCACGAGAGCGCTTCACATCCGGCTGTCACCAACCACGTGTGGCGTACTGAAGCTCGCGTAGGTTGACTTTCGGCATGGATTTCCTGTAGGTACGACACCAAGCCATCTACATGAGGTGCATGTCAGTGTACGACTCAAGGTTGACACCTTCATCCAGCATCAGCGCCACATCGTGCTGACATGGGTACCCGTACTTTGTCCACTAGCAATACGAGCACCTGTGACGGTGCCCATGAGGCCACCATGCCAAGTCACCCTGTAATCCTTGGCGTGTTTGGTGTAGTGCTGCAGTTTGGCATCCACCATAGGAGCGTAGCAACTGTCGCATTTGTGGGTGGCACGTCAGCGCTCCACAAAGAGTCTTTTTACAAACATGTAGATCTGTGGAAAACAATGGAACGGGTACAACTGGTGGATGTCCATGCAGTGCGCATTGAAGGACTCCATTGCGTTTGATGTCATGTGACCGCAACGCGACACAGGAAACTTGAGGCGCGTCGACTGTTCAATAGGCAGCCTGGGATCCCCGTCTCCAATGAAGAGGTACTTGTAGCCCTTGTCTGACATCCAGTCAAGGTCATCACTTGCACGGTCAAACTCGTTCTGCGTGAAGGCGCAAGCAAGCCTCCACATGATGTCAGCGGCTGCTATTCCCACCTCTGACTTCATGTTCTCTCATAAGTACTGCCTGCAAGAGGTGTGTACAACACATTGATCTGACTCTTGACGGCGACGATGAGTCTTACGTCACTGTCGTTGATGACCGTGGTTCCATTGTGCCTGGCTGTTAGGTATGCCTCTACAAGACGCTGGCAAAACCAATCCCAATTATCCTTGCCTTCTTGTGGGCATATTGCCCACGCCATGGGCATCGCGTGGTGGTTTGCATCCGAATATAATGCTAGCAGTAGCACTTGCTTGAAGCCGTTTTTTAAGAAGGTGTCGTCCATGCACAGCAACCGTCGCACATGCTGTCACTCGTTCCTACAGGCACCAAGGGCCACAAACGCTCGTCGGAAGAGCTTCTGCTTGCCCTACTCTGCGACAGCCACGGTGGATGGGTCAACCTTCTTCAACTGCAAGAAGTTGTGACAGAACCTGAATAAGCCATGGCTTCATTCAGACAGAAAGCAATCACGGCATGGACACATGGTGAACGACTGTAGAATACATGATACAGCGACATGTTGGGAAGAGTCCCCATGGGGTTGGTGAGAGCCTTCTTATTTGCCCGGTGAATGGCATGGTAGGCGGACCTCTCACCAGTGCACGCCTCTACAATTTGCCAATGAGCCTTCAAGGATGTACATGGCTCCCTGTTCACTTTTGTCTCGATGTGTCGTAGCACCCACGCGGCCTTCCGCGATAGGTCTCCTTTAGTGCCCCTTCTGCTACACTTGTTGCCCTCCTTGAAAAATACAACTTTTACATTGTTGGTTTTCTGCTGTCACCAAGCCTTCAGCTGCCACGTGCAGCACGCCTGCCTCTATGCACACATCGGGCCTCTAGCTGGGACAGTTTGCTTTGTATAAAGGTAAATCCCATGTGTGTGAACACGGCGCAGTCATGGACCGCCTCGCGACAGGCGTCCATGTTACGGAAGGCATTACCTCTTGGGCTGTTCACAGGGGATTCCTGTTGAGCTCGCTTCCTGGGCTTGGTGCCCTTCTTTTTCGTGCCGACAACCCGGGAGTCCACCGGGGGGAGGGGCGTTTGCTCGTCATCAGAAGATCTTGCACTGAGGAGAACTGGTGAAGAGTTTAGAAGTGCATAGAACTACCGCATATGACGTTGACGACATTAATGTTCATGCAGTTGCAACGTACTTGGTCGGATAAGCAAACCCAACCCAGTCAACATTTACGCCATGGTGATTTTGATGAGTGTAATTCACCCGCGACCGCGAGACGGAACGGCCGGATGCGGGGGCCACTGTACGACCTCATCATCCACTGTTTGCCACACTCTTGAGAGCGTGGAGTTGTGCACTCTTCAACCTGGAGTTGGTGAACCCAGCAGGCCTCTTCATTTTTTTAAACACAAACCCATTTTATACCCTTGGGACTAATGACGTTCTTCCTCGTTGGACTTGCCGACAAGGGCTTTCGTGGGAACGTAGAAGCGGAAAAGCAATGGATCCATAACACCCCACGTGGGTACACCATGCACTAACGCGCACTCTCATATTCAATCTACCCACATAATGGTCATATTCGTAACCATCATACCCACTTACCAGAGTTGAGAACAAGCACGAGTGCCATGGTGAGCAGGATCGCCTGAGAGGAGGAGGGCTCCAATACAAAACAACATGTTTGCTATGGCTTGCAAGTGGCACGCATGGTGGAAAAAAGGGAAAATTAATGTAGTCCATGGCATGCACTATGGTGAAACGCGGGGCATCATGTCCCATGCTGCTAACAAAGGTCACTATCGTAAGGAGCATCAAAACTTGGGCCGGTTCGGAAGCTTTGAGCGCACATACCCATTATGTGGCGACGTGGCTTCCGTCCGGCATTTTTTTACGTCTTTGGCGGATGCATGGGACCGGAACTCCGGATGACATTTGACAACCAATATCTGCCAACGGGGCACAGGTTTGACAACCATTATCATCGTGCTCTGGAAGATGGAGACCCCCTTTTCAATTCAAAGGACAGTATCTCACGAGCATGCACGACCGCCATTCATACAAACAGCGATGGTGACGATAGTGTGTCATTGTTTTATAAAGATGACGACCTCTACCCGAAAAAATCATACCCCCCATATCTTGCACGAGCATTTGGCCACACTAATGCACCAATTTAGTTTCGGCTGCAGTACTTTACTTTGACGAGGCATTATAAATTGCGTTGCCGCTTCAGTTCTTTCATTGTGTTCGTCTCAACTTTGCACCCAACACTCACAGGAACAAAAAATGGAACGAATTCACGGAATCTAAGAACATTGTGACGAGAATATCCACACATGGGAGACACATGCACATTTTACCGGTAATGCGGTCGTGTTTCCTCAAGAGTGGGTACCGCATACACAGTTACCTACTGTTTGCACTTTGTGGACAATGCGGTCACCAATCAAAATGAGTGGTTAGTCTGGGCGTCTTGTGTACGTGGTGGTATTCAGGAAGCACGAGGCTTAGAACATGGGTAAAAGGGTGTTAATCTGTTTTTCATCACCTTTCCAGAGTATGAGGTCAACGTTGATGTATCGCCAATGGAGAAAAGGTGCAACTTGGTACTGTCGTAGCACTTCAAAGTCAAGGTAGCTCATGAACAGTATGGCAAAAGCAGATGCTGTGGATGTTGCTATAACTGTTCCTTACACCTATTTTAAGATATATCCGTGAAAAAATACATAGGATTCATGCATCACCCATGAGAGAAGCTGGATGATCAGATGTGCTTTAGGATGTCGTGCCTGGTGTAGAAGAGCCTGGATGAAGATGAGTGCCCGAGTGATGGGTATGCTTGGATAGAGTGTGAAAACATCATATTAAGCAAGATTCACCACTGGTGGCAGGTTTAGTTTTTTTATTTCAAGGAGGAACGATGAATTGTCCTTGAGAAAGGTTGGCTGTTTCTACACTACTGGTCATAACTCACTATCCAGCCATTGGGATACATTGGTGGTGATCAGACTGTGATAAGTCATTAAAGGCCAGCCGACGGACGGATGCACGTTGATCAAATAGTAGAACGTGGCAGGCTACCATCTACTGTCTGGTTCTTGGCAGAAGAAGGCCCAAAGTAAGTATGATACAAAGCCTGAGTTGGTGTTGTCCTCCTTGATTTGGAGTAGCTCAGCCTTGATAGCATCTGTATCACAAGCTTGTCGAATGTAGGTACTAGAATCATGCAAGTGGATGAGGCACTCCTTGATGTAGTGCTCACTATCCAAGATGACTAGCCCTAAGTTTTGATCAACAGCTTCGATGACAGTGCTTCTGTCCACCCTTAGCCATTTGAGTTTTGGCCAAAATGTCTTGGAAAATGCTCGTCTGGCCTAGGGCTTGGCTAGTTGGCAGCATTTAGCTACTTTAGATAACATCACCTGGCAACATTCTTCAACCTTTGCTGGTAGTTTTGATGGCATCCAAGCATTAATTCGAACTCTAACACTAGGAATAGATGAATTAGGAGTATTCCTCAACTGCCACATGAGCCTCACATTTCTAATTAGATCCTTCAGGAAGGATTCAAGGGCCGAGAAGGAGGAGGGTCTAGGCCTTCGGACAAAGTTTAGGCCTAGCCGTATTCATCACGGGATAGGCACCTACTGTTGAGGTTGTGCACTCCCTCGTAAAACACCCTGTTTTCCAACTCGTATAGTTCTTGAAGTCCTTGCCATTAGCTTTGTAGTTTTGCTTGGTCTTTTGGTTCTGCTTGGTCTTGTTGCCACCGGTCTGGTTGTAGATTTTGTTGGCATTAGTCTGGTTGTGGTTCTTGCTGCCGGCTTGGTTATGGCTGGTGGGCCCGATGGGCTTTGTTGGTGGTGCTGTTTTGATAGAAGGATTGGCAACATGGGCAGTCAGCTTGGTTGGGACATTTGTGTTTTCCCACTTATGCTGGCTTTTGCCCTTCTTGTTGCCGTTGGTCTGGTTGCTAATGTTGTTTGGTTTGCTGCCAAGAAAACCATCGCCTTTGTTCAGAAGCTTCTTGATAGTTGTTGCCACAATTTGTTGAGTTTTTTTGTTGATGAGCTTTTGTATTGTTGGTTCCGGATCCATAGCTTTGGCGGCAGTGGTGGCTGCCTTCAATTTGGCTTTGGTCACTTCCACCTTGTGTTCACCCGCCATAAGGGTGAATTCATGGCATGTGATCATATCGTGGAATTTCAAGTCAGTTTCCGCCAGGATTTTGTTTTTCCACTCCTCGTTAAACTTGCTGATGTTACACGAAGCTCAAATGGTTGAAGCCGAGAGGGGATTGACATTCTTTAACCTATGGTGCAATGTGTTGTCTCCATCCCGCGTCATGTATCGACGTTGTGCCACCAAGCGTCCATATTCACTAAAGGCTACACAGATGCCGGCTGGACTGGGAGCGCAGATGGCAAGAGGCGCACCAGATGGATCTTCCTCATTGGCAACACCGTTGTCTTGTTGCCTAGTGCCAAGCAAGGGTGCATTGTACATAGGTACGTATGCTACCAAGGCAAAGAACGTGGCATTGGATGCGGGTGCATGTGAGGGTGTGTGGCTCCGTCGTCTACTGTGTGAAATTATACAGCCTGCATTGCCCATCACACTGTGTTTGGATATTGAGAGTGCCATCTCCATTGCAGACAAAATTGGATTTCATCACCCTCACCCAAAACACATCAATGTGGAGTATTACTATGTGCGTACTTTGTTGTATGAGGGCAGAACTAAAACCGTGTGGGTCGAGACGATGCGACAACTGGCTGACTTCTTGACCAAGGCCGTCAAGCGTGTATCGTTTGAAAGAACCGTTAGCTTGGTTGGCCTATATCTGTGAGTGTATTGGCCTGAATCTGTGAGCTCCCTTACCCTGTGCTACCTTGTGTATGATTTCACGCTTTGTGTGCTCATCTTCACACTTGTGTGGACTTGCTGGACTATCAAGGCATGAGAGCATGGCAGATGCTGACTTGTGTTGTGCACTATCAATGCATGACCTCTACACGTGCATGTACTCTGGTGCCCTTCAATCATGAGAAATTGTTTTGATTTGCATGTGTACTATCTTATTGATCTATGTTGTGACCTCTGGGCTGGCTTCCATGCTCATATAGATGACTGACTCGGCGGACGTTGGGAACAGCGTGCACTGAGCAATGGATGGGGCGTCGTATCATTGTGAGCCACCTGGCTTCCATCTGCTTGTGTGGAGTCTCACACTTGGTAACAGTGTGCATCCAGCTCCATCGGCAGCAGCCATCCTCACTCATGACCCCAACAATCATAGGCAGCTACAATGAGTAGCGTATAGTGCTTACATGTTAGCAAAACACCCCGAATTCTTCGCGGTTTCTTTTGTATCAAAAACTCACAACGTAGCACCACACATGTCGCTAGACTCAGGCACCCAAGACCCAACATACACCTCATTAGGTTTCTTGTTGTTGTTGATATGTGCTCAACGTTGTCAATCACTACCATTGACTGCTTTGTTAGACTTACAAGAAGCAGGGGCACATCTTGCTAAACTGTTGGAAGCGGTAGAACAGGCCCAAAATGGGACGAATTCGTAGAGGAAGAAAAGTAGTCAAATGGCAAAGGATAGAAGTAGATGGTTAACCTATACCCAGTCGAAGATTTTTGCACGGACCAATCACTGAGTTTAGAGCAACTATGAGGTTTGTTGAGAGATCCCTCCTACTCTAACCGATGTTTGGCTTGTTACTCAGTCTACCAACCAATGAGAAGAATGTACTATTACATAGCCTCAGGGATTTTCTCAGTGAGCCTTGCCAGATGACCATCAGCCCCAAACCTGGGCATCATCTGTTGTTCTTGAAACCTAGACCAGGCTTAAAATCACGCGTTGTGAATGCAACCGTAAAGTCGAATTAAGCTAAACATGCCATAAAGCAAGATTACGGATGTCTGTCCATCGTGTTTTTCCTTGAACCTTTTACTTGTTCACCATCTACACTCCGTTTCACATAACACTTGGTATCAAAGCGCAACGGTGTTGTGAACGCATTCTACTACCTTACCCACCCAGTGGACTACCTCGCACAAGCCGTCAACGCATCTTGCACATCAAGACATTCCATAGTTTGCGTTTACGGCGTGAGGCGAGAAAACGCAACTGACGACCACCACCTAGCCTTCGACAATGACTTCGGCCATGGAGGAGCAAAACGTGCCCATGCACGCAAACCCCGAAACGGCAGTAAATGCTGGTGTGGCAGATTATGCAGCAGGTGGATAAACTCCCACGATTTTCATGACCAATCCAGTCATAGACCCAACAGTGGTACTCGAGCCGCCTCTACCGACAGCCTCGACGATGACAATGAGGGTGTTTGGTGGCACGGGGCGACAAGCACAGATCAAGGAGGAACTGGTGAACCAAACCTCTGTGCTTGATGGAATCAATAGCAATCTGCTCCGTCATCTCAACATCGTGATGGAAGCTCTTTGCAATGCAAGGGCACAAGAAGCGGTGCTCGTAAAGAGGAATTCCCAACTCTCGAGCGAACCTAGATTTTGTCAGGCTCTGCAACAATCATTTGATCCTACAAATTCAAAGAGACCAACGGTTTGGATGTGGCTGACGAGTTCTAAGGTGTACTTAACCTTTCCTGGGGTCAACGAGGATCAAAAGAAAGTTCACTTCACGACCGCGCTTTTGTGTGGCATGGCACTTAGTTGGTCTGATCTAACGACCATCCAACGGCAGTAGGAGACTACCAAGCCATCATCACCAACCAACGTCGCCCGTCTCATATCGCTCACCGAAACCTCTATATCCTTAGTGCGAATCAGCCCGATGTGGCAAGACGCGCTGATGCCACCAACTGACTGGAACGAATTATCGCATGCAATGCTCGCATGATTTCGACATCTAAACAAAAACTCTAACGCACAGTACAAGCTCCAACATCTTCGTCAACAGTCTAGCATGGCAGAGTACACGCGGAGATTTTGTGCGATCATCACCAGAGCACACATCGCCCGCAACGAAATGTGCTTTTACTACAATAACTACCTCAGATGAGACATCTTGAGAGCAGTAGCTTTTTTTCATCTGGAACAACTTATCACGGATAATTGTAGCAACAGAAGGGACAAAGAGCGCCGAGTACAATGTTTGGATCCAAGAATCCTACAACTAGAGAACTCTAAACCACAACCACACTGGAAAGAGAAAAAACCAATCGGCGGCTTCAGTCACTATTCTCTCTAGTTTTTGGGTCACATCATCAACGGTGGACAGATCACCATAGGTCCAAAAAACGTTGCAAGAGTTGCTGACTCGCCGACGCTGACCAAGGTTCGAGACATTCAAGATTTCCTCGGCTTCTACAACTACTAATAGAGTCTCGTATGGGATTACGCCCGAGTGCCAGTGCCTCTCTCCAACCTCAATCGGAAAGAAAATGAGTGGTGGGGGGGGGGACAGCAAATAAGAAGTGTTCATTGCTTTGGGAAATGCTCTGAGCTTGGCGTCAACCTTACGATTAGCCGATCCAACAGTCAGCTACGTCATGGCTACATATGTGTCATACCAAGCCATCAGCGCAGTCCTCTTGCAAGACCATGGCAATGACGAGCAACCAGTCGCATACATGTCTTAAAAAAATGCAATGATCGGAACTCAACTACGCCATACAGGAGAAGGAAACAATGGTGTTCGTACATGCATTCATTTGTGTTACGTGGAGTGCCACCGATGCATTGTGCACATCGGCCACCATGCGTTGAAGTACGTAAAGACGCAACCAAACCTCACTCAACGACAAACCCGATGGATGGAGTTCCTTGAATCCGGTGTGGACTATGATATCGAGTACAGGCTAGGTGGAATAAACCCGCGGAAGCACTTAGCCGTCGACCACATTTAATGGCTAATGTGGCAACCATACAGCTACAATGAGACCCATATCTCAAGCAGCTATTCACACAAGGCTACGTCCAGCCTGGCGGATATGTCAGGGCAAAATCCTTGTACGACGCACCCTATTGGCGACGGCAACTCACTCGGTAGTTGGTCGTTCCCCCAAACGACAAACTTTGCCGTATGCTACTCGAACAGTGCCACAACATAGGCCCAAATGGGCACTTTGGATAGGACTAGACGCTAAAGAAGATGGCGAATATGTATTGGTTGGACGAGATGAAATCGAACGTGGGTAACTTATGGGAATCTTGTGACACATGTCAACGACAAAAATCTCGTCGCACACGGCCACCCAAACATTTGCAACCACTCCCTATTCAGACAGAATCATGGATTGACATCTCCTTGGACTTTGACAAAGGATTACCAGTCACGTACGAGGGATATGCCACCATCCTCACAGTAGTCGACATGTTTTCCAAAATGTCCCATGTCATCTCCATGACAACCACCGTCATCGCCAAGGGAATATCGCGGTTGTATTCACACAATGCCGTACGTCTACATCACGCAACGAGAACCAGCACAAGCGAAAAAGATGGTCGATTGACGAGCCATTCTTGGCGCAAACTGATGACTCGTTACGAAAGCAAAACCAAATCTCGATGGAGTTTCATCCTCAAATCAACGGCCAAATTGAGCGGATCAATCAGATGCTCAAAGAGCTTCTCCGGACACTATGCAAACCTCACAAGACGGATTGGACACAAAGAACTCCTGTGTGCCGAAATCGAACATAACTCGGCAGTTTCCACTACATCAGGTGAAACTCTGTTTGAAGTGGTCTATGGCAAACTTCTCGCCACACCAGCCAGTCTACACAGTCATAGCAACATTCCCATGGTCAGCGTTCAACGCCCATAAATTGCACCATCTGGGAGGAAAAACGACAAATGCTCGTGAAGACAAGCAACGATGAAATGAGTAGTTGGCCGACATCGTAGTTATGACGTTTCTTGCCAATTGCAACAAAGTCCTCTGCTAAGCTAACATCAAATTTTGCAGAGTCAACTGCTTGAAGCACAAAGTCCGATGTTTGGGACGGTTTGAGATGGAGCGGATACAAACCCCTGTGGTTGCACGCCTCAAAATCCTAGACAATACCCCCCTGATTTTTGAATTTGTATGTAATGTTTTGAAATCTAGTTGAAATCCGTTGAAATTCTAGCTCGATGAATTCAAGAAGCCACATACCCTAGTGCTACTCAATTTCGTTTTTAAATAATTGTTTTTCTCGGCAAATTTAAGATTACGACAACGAGTTGGATTTTTTTCGTTTGTTTTAGACAACGGTAAATGAACTCAACCGGGCGCAGTCGAGCTCCACATAATGAAAATCTGTATTTACTCAAAGCTCAAGTTTGGTACGGTTCCGAGGAGAATCTGACACGTCATTGGTTTTTGCATTCATAAGCCCATACACGAATGGCGGGAAGCATGGATCAGATCGAGATAGAGAAAGTGAGAGAGCGTGAGCGAGAGAGCGAGAGAGAGAAAAGTCCTCTTAAAAAAAAGACATCTACATGGCAATGTCTTCCGGCTCATAGCCATCAATCTTGGGGCTGGTCATGAACCCCAGGTAGTTGGAGGATGCCATGTTCTGAAATTCCTCCTCAAAACACTTCATGAACCCTGCCTCGCGCCATGCATTGCGCACCATGCCAGGGTTGTCACGGATGTGGTTCCATCCCTTCAACATCCAGGCCATCGATTCATCCTTGATCTATCACACCGTGTCAGGGTTGTCACGGATGTGGTTCCATCCCTTAAACATCCAGCCCACCAATTCCACCGAGTCGGTCCTGAACGGGCTCCCTCTCACTAAAAAAAAAGCTCAGAGACCAGAGGTAGATGAAATCATGACAACACTATGACCCAATTTTGTTCGTTTTTAGAACCATTTATTAATTAAAATGACTGGCAAACTTTGGCAACAGGTCAAAAAATATTTTGACCGGCGAAATTGAGTAGCACTAGGGTAAATGATTTAATTCAATGTTCCCTCATAGATTCTCTTATTAGTTTACATAACATTAGTTCATACATGTAGATAATAGGGTGCATACACAAGTGACATTAATCTACATAGCTTGGGAAGCATATGCATCATTGATCAACATGGAACAACATGTCATCCACAAGACCTTGAACATGACTTCGTTGAATTCAAGGGTCACAAAATCCACCAATTCGATCGAATTGCATTACCTAGATAACTCATACCCAAAAAACTAGTTGAAATCAAGGATCACATAATTCATTAAATCTCGAACGTTGAATTTAAAAATAAAGGGGGTATGCAAGTTCATCCGATGTTCCATGTTAGCAGATAGAAGCACTATTAAGACCTAGGAGACAACTAATCCAGCAAAGATGTCCCCCCCCCCTCCCGTTCAAGTGGACGAGGACACAGAGTACGTCATCATGGACATCCCCGGTCATCGCTGACGTGGCAGAACAACAGAACATCTTGTCAAGTGGCACGGTTAGGACGCCACACACAAAAACACGGAACCCTACGGCAACCTCCAAGACGCAAATCACCTCGTCAACGGTTATTACTACCATAACTAGGCCACATCTGTACGCGAGCAAGGACATTGCGGCAAAAAAGGAGGGGAAGTGTTCCGTACCAGACGTCTACCCATCGCGTCGCGAGACCGCGATACTCACACCGACGATTGAGGGCAAACTGGCCAACTGCCCTTGTCCCCATAGAACCTTCCCAAACCTATTGACAACTCTGACCACTCTTACAAATCTATGACGCAAGTATCACGACCTTTTGGACAACTTCTTGACACATTGAGACCAATCTTAAAACTTTAAGATGCATCTCACATCTTTTTTGTTGATTCGCGAAGACCCCCAAATTTTTCGATGGACCCTTCATTAATCCGACCACTCAATACGAGACTATGTCCGCGTTGCTCGATTGTTGACCTAACGATGAGAAGTATGACTCATTCATAAGTTGACACTTGTATATGAATGTTCGATCATTTGGACACTTGTCATCGAACTACACTTTCCATTTCTTATAAATTACCCGTGTCTCAAACTCCAAAGCGTGTTCTGCCTCGCAACTTCTATCTGTACACCATGTATGCTCCGTTCGGCATAATAATTATGTCGACCATTTAAGGAACTGTCTTAGATGTGTGAGAAACCCACTTTGGCCACTAGCCTCTACTCGAGATGGAGGCATGTGGCCAAAATGATCCTAAACACGTGAGGTTGACACATGGTTGGTGACAATTGTAATGGCATGAATGCCCACTCGATAAGTTTAAGGTCTCGTTTATGACTAGGAAGCAATATTTTCTACCTTGTATTTGTGAACTGCTTACATTTTGCACGCGTAACTTGACATGCGTTCTTCAACTTGTGATGTTCAGACGAACTCCAACCCTAACGCAAATTACCAGCATGACATCCTTAGTCCCCGCAAACTTAGGCCATCCTCCAGTGCTCTCTTAAAAAATGGACAATTGATGAATTCCCCTAAATTGTGGATAGCAGAAAATCAAACATAGCAGATGAACTGAATAGGAACAGGACCCTTCAATTTCAAACGAATGATTCCCCAGAACAACCAGATTCATTAGGGTAAGTTTGGATGGCCACGCACAAACTCTGACGGTCTCAGACCCATGCGACCGACAACTGAACGGAGCGGTCGCTTGGAGCCTGTGGCTGTTTGGTACGCACGACGGTCGCACGACGGTTGCACGACGGACTCACCGTCGGTCAGGGAGAAGAAGTTCCACGTCGGCAATATGCTGACACACGGGCAGCTGACTCGACACCAGCAGAGATTCAAGGACGATGCGTGTACGCCCGCGGTTGTCATTCCGCCGTGAACTACGGAAGACGTGCAGCCAGGTTTTTCGGATGGTTTGTAACGCAACACAGATGTCAAACTCAACTAATCTCAAGAATACTCTTGTGAGAGTTCTCCGAATACTCTATTCGATTAACAACGAGCGTGCGATGTGAGTAGAGATTTTGCAGTCGTCCGATTAGCGAAATAAGCGACATTAGTACTCCATCCGGAACATGGGGAGAAATTCTGGGTCTGCCAGGAGGCACCTACCCACTCGTCCCATACCTGTCGCTCGAAACCCTCGTTCCGATGGGCTTCCCGTGCCTCTCACAACTCGTCGCTCCACTGACTTCTCGTCGACTCGTAGCTCCCCTCGCCATGCAACCGTTTGTCTCTCCACGCCAATACACCACGGAATTGCCAACGAAGTCAGGTCACGCTCCGCTCCTCACTCGCCCTGCCCTCATGGCTGCACCCGCACCCAAACCAGCGATAATCCTCTCACGCCAGCAAGACCGTTTCCTCATGGAGAGGCTGGCAGAGCTTGTAATCAACAACAACTGTTTTGCCGATGGTGCCAAACTGAAAAGCACCGACTGGAAGCCGGTTGTGGAGGCATTCAACACGCACTTCAAGCCAATGACCGACAAGATAGTCGGGAAGAAGCAGCTGCAAGACCGCCGCAACAAAATCAAAGCCAAGTGGTGTCGGTACAAGGCTTTGCGTGATTCTACCGGGGGTGGGTGGGATAGGGACAATGACACTCCGCACCAACGATCGGAGGTGTGGCTGCAGCACCTAAAGAACTGGCCGGGTGATGCTTATTTTGCAACCGGGTGGGAGCTTGTTCCATTTTGTGAAACTTTCTTTGCAAAGTCTGTTGCTAGTGGACAAGATGCTAGAGGAACTGGTGACGAACCTGCTAATGAGCAGAATGGCGATGGGGACGATGACGGGCCTATTGGAGGAGCATCTACAACTCAAACCCAAACCGAGGTAGCGGCCGAAGAAGAGGAAGAAGACGTAGCAACCAGCCAACCGCTCGAGGAGGACAGTCCCTCTATTGAGGTCGTGGGCACCATATGCGGTGGCCTTTTGGACCTCCTTTCACAGGTTTTTATCCGTGTATTGCGCTCATTTTATGCATGCAATGACTGGATTTTCGTGCCATTTTCTCATTCCCACATAGGTGGTCTTGTGCCTCTTTGCAGGACCCCTCAACATCCTCCACCAAGCGGGCATGCACTATGTCACCAGAAGAGCGCCCGCGCGTTCGTCGTCGCCCATCCGTGGCTACAAGTGTGGCCGAGGGGCTCCAAAAGCTTGCTGGGGCGGGCCGCATGATTGCTGAAGCAAGCAAGGAGGACGAGAACGACAATACCATCCTAAAGAGGGCAATCTCCAAGGTGCAGCGTGAGGTGCCCGACGACATCACTGCAGCACGTGCCGTGGCGTTGTTTGAGAAGTTTCCTAGAAAGGCCTTGGCATATGTTTCTATGCGCCCTGGCTTGGCCTCCACTTGGCTGACCATAAAGGTTGGAGGTGGTAGTGGTGGTGAAGGCAGTAAGGGCGTTAGTCGTACTCCACTTGCCAACCAATTTGGCGATGGGGATGAAGCATTTGGCCATGGTGATAGTGCTAGTTTGGGAATGAATGGGTTCTAGACCATGTATGCCTCTGTTTTGTATTTCCATAAGCACTTTGTCAATACCTTTGTGCTGTTTCCGTGTACTTCTCTCTAGTTGCCTAATGCCCACAGTGTAGTATGACCATGCTGAAGTTGTAGTTGACTTGTACATCTTGGCAAATGACCTGTACAGTAGGGTGAATGTCTTGTACATGTGGGCTAATGACATGGGCTGCCTGGCACATGACTGGAATAGCAAGGCATATGCCTTTTACCTCATGGCTAACATATTCAACTTTTTGGCAAATGACTTCAACATGTTGGCAGTTGATATGGATTACTTGTGATCTCTATACACGTTGCTATGCGATAGAGGGTGCATTAGGTAGTCTTCATATCCACAGTGGCATGCAATGAACAATGTACAAATCAAGGTTAGCAATATAATGACTAGGAGAGTTCTGCAGAGTACAACATTATGAAAAAGAAACCCTCTGGGGGCAGAATTGGACAGGGGCATCATACGGCCTATTTGGCCACGCATTGAACAAAGCCCTAGCAATGGACCAACGGTGATCCTCTAGTTCACGGCGTTTGGCCGTAGACAGATTACCATTGTACAAATGAGGGCTGTAGCATGGTGGATCGATATCATCCGGCTGTTGGGAGCCGCGCACTTCATCCATGACATCAGCACTACATTGAGGACCCAAACACAACCCATCATGCTCCATCATGAAGTTGTACAGTGTTGCGCAGGCCAGGACAATGTCACGCTGTGCCTTGAAAGGAAACCGCTCCATCTTCTTCAATAGTCGGAACTTGCCCTTCAAGCAAGCAAACGTCCGCTCCACAATGCTTCGCTTTCCAGAATGCCTCTTGTTGAATAGCTCCTGCGGATTTTGGGGTCGTTGTCGGCCAAGGCGCCACTCCTTCAAGTGATATCGAGTGTTTCGATAAGGGGGAATGACACCATACGTTAACGGGTACCCCGAATCCACAAGGTAATGGCAACCCACCGGAATTTTGAAGCCCTTTCGCATTGTATTCCAAAATACCTTCGTGTCGTGTGCCGACCCTTCCCATCCGGCGAGGACAAACACGAACCGCCCGTCCAACGCCACAGCCGCCATCACATTTTGAGAAACGGCCATCTTTCGGTCTCTGAACCTTCCTTGTTCTCCCTCTGGCACCACCGCACCAATGTGTGTTCCGTCGATTGCCCCAAGGCAACCAACGAAAGCCCCACTGTTGAGTACGTCACGTTCAGCCCATAGTTGACCCTCGCGGATGGTCGGCAGCCGAATGTAGTCTGCTTCAAGTCCTACAATGGCTTTAAGGACTGCATAGAATGCTCTATGAATCGTCTCTCCGCTATGTTGAAATGTACGGGCCACCCCACGATTGGTGTCGGCATGCACGACGATGGCTGGGAAAATGAGAACCTGCTCCTCGACTGAAGTTCCTCTCGCTGTGCGGTGAAGTAGGTCCCGCGTCTCCAAAATGCTACAAAGATGAAGAAATGCCTTTCGCTCCATCCTCGCAACCTCTCTGAACTGGACCTCACTTCCTTGTAGAAGTATTTGAGTCCACTCGTTGCCACGTGACCTTTGACAGCGAACGATGCGCTTCTGGAAAAGTAGCGCCAGCAAAGGAATGAGCTCTTGCATTACTGCTGCCCACCACTTGGCATACTCGGTCCGTCTGGAGAGCCATGTGGGGTCCATAGTGCGCAGGTGAAGTGGTGGACGAGGGTGGCGGCGAACTGTTGGACGACTCCAGAGCAGTTGTGCGTGGAAAACGCGAATGGCGAGGCCACTAGAGGAGGACCCTCGCGGGCTCTCACGGATACCACTGAAAATGGCTTTTTTTTTTTTTTCACGGGAAAAGAAAACATGTCCATTGCGCGGTTGAGAGTGGCTACATCTGTCTGCGACATTCGCGGTGCCTGGGAAAATGCTTTCGTTGCTATGTGCCTGTTGCTATTCCGAACCCCACGTCACCGCGAATGGTTTGATTGCTTGAATGCTATGCTATGCTAGTTTGTATGAGTCACCATACGGATGCCAGCGGGATGCCAGCGCTCACCTCAATCCCAAAAAGCGCAGGTCCTCAACCTGCCACTCCACGCCGCACGGAAATGTGGCCAATGGGGAAAGCATTCCACGCGGCCCTGACATTGTCAGCACCTCGGGCAGCATTCTGTCGTAGCCGAAAGTCCTGTCGGGGGCACTTGGTCGACCGAGGTCCTCGTCGCACGGTCGCACACCGGAATTCCTGGGCGCTCTCAATGAGATCGACTACTTTTGTCGTGTACCTCCAAATCGCACCGTTGTGCGACGTGCGTGGCCATCCAAATGCACCCTTATATGACTGTAGGTACCGGTTGTTCATCCGTATGCAAAGTGCATCAATGCAACAGTCCGGACGGATGAACCCTTGGCACAGGTCTGCCACTCTGTTGTCCAAGTAGCTTGTCCTCATTACGCGGCTGGAGAAAGTCTATTTTCCCTTCCCTCCTAGTGGAGCTGGCTATGAGGTCCACCATTGGAGGTCGTTCGTCCACTGAATGGATCGAGGACCCCATCGGATTTGATGTTCCTATCGACACACGTTTCATGACTTTCCAACTCGACACTATCTGTCTTTTCGTGATGCGGAGAGGCACCGTAAGATTCCTGCAGGTGATAGTCCGCGTTTTGCAAACAGTGCTACTGGCCTATCTGACGATGAAGACCACTTTCCTGGACACATTGAACCACTCGAATGACGAGAGTCGTTCTGAAGGACAAAGCTTGACGAACCAGCGGTTGACACTTTGCGGGCAGCCATGAAGCGTTTGTTCCTTGACTTGTGGCCCGAATGATNACCCAGGAAAAGTCACCACAATCAACGTTAATTGGAGCTGTTGCATTTCGAGACACGCAAAAAGGCATTTAGTCGCCAGTCCATTAGGCTCCAACCGTTTCGTCCTGCTTGTCGTCTTTGAAGTTGCGCTGTCATCTAATTCGCGCTTTACGACAAGGAGTCTCGGTGGAAGTCGTAGATGCATTCTGTTCATCTTGCGCAACAGGTCAACAGATTCATCTTGCCGACAACATGGGGAAGGCATCGATTTGGGTTCTCGGACTCAACTGCAAGCAAAGAGTTAAAATATTGAACTTTAAATATTTCGAAGGCAAAGACAAATCTCGTCTTCCACACAAAAAGACTTCATTCACCCCCCAAGTCCTCCGTTGACGTGTAAACTTGAGAATTGCCTGACGAATCTCTGCAAACGGCTCGTCCCTCTCAGTTACGACGAGATATTCTCNCTCAATGAATGATTCTGATCAAACATAAGAAGCAACCAACTGCATGCTCTGTTCAGCAGGACAACACAGACAGCGCTGAAAAACGACAAGCCGTATGAATTCCCCCAAGCATGTCGAGAATTTTAGATTGAGATACTAGGTCCATTAAGTTCAGTGAGCAGAAGGAAGTGAACAACAGACAAACAGAGGCAAAGGAGAAGACAAACACGAATGATCATCTCCTTCAAAGTTGAAGGATGCCTTGAAAAGATTATTTGATAAAAAGAT
Source organism: Penium margaritaceum (assembly GCA_023375785.1). Classification (NCBI taxonomy): domain Eukaryota; kingdom Viridiplantae; phylum Streptophyta; class Zygnematophyceae; order Desmidiales; family Peniaceae; genus Penium; species Penium margaritaceum. Next base: position 28,379 of record SZWC01001581.1, on the reverse strand, counting down.
AACAAAAACGAGTCGAGAGTGCTCATATTTTTAAAATTAATTTTCAGAAAGAAGGAAAACTGTAACGGCAGTGAAGCACTGACACAATTTAATGGATTATTCTTCTCCTTTCCAATAAATGATAATAATTGAGGAATTCTTCCATTGCATAATCTCAATCAATTTATTTTTTTAAAATTAAAAATTCACCAACTGATTGTAACATGCACCAAAATTGGTTTAAAAGAACAACAATGGTGTTCATTCTTAATGAGATCAAGTTTGTTAACACAAAAAAGATAATAAGTCTTACACAAAAAAATACATTAAAAATTCATATATTTCACATGATTTTTATTAAATGCATTTCCTCATAACATTTGGCAACATGTAATGGCATTAACAGGAGTCTACGCGCTTCATGGTAGAAGAATATATAGGAAAGCTATTTTTCTATCCCCCTCATTGAAAAATAAATGGACCATTGAACACCAACCGTCGCCATAGCAAGGAAAATCGTACAACAAATCCTTTTCTGGTTATAGACTAGATGGTAATCCGCTTACTTCACAACCACCGACCGGTTAGGTGACGCATTGGCTGTTGGTCAGCCGTTTGTTAAGAATCAATTAGGATTGTTGCTCAAGAAGCGTCCAGGAGATCCCGATGCCTAGAGGAACAAAGCTTTGAGCATGGATCCCTTATCCCCGCCCTCTCATACTTACCTCATCAAATGAGTAAGGAGAGGGATGGAGTGAATGAGCCAGAAAAAGGGAGGGAGGGAGAGAGAGAGAGAGAGAGAGAGAGAGAGAGAAAGAGAGAGAGAGAGATGAAGAGAGAACAAGAGAGCAAGAGAGAGAGAGAGNTCCATTTGTCTTGTCATTACCCTTATTGAAAACGTGTGTCTTTTGGGCTGTGTATGGGAACACGAGTTTTGCTTCTTCATTGGAGAATCAATTAGAGTTGACAAATGATTAATATCTTATCTTTACCTAAGACACCTTGAATCCGAATTAAAGGAGTTGGGGGGTGTTTCATGCAACACTACAAACACCACATCCCCATGCACCCTTACGACAACCACGTTAAGAGATTATCCACTACAACAGTTTTATTAACAGATGTGGATGGGAAGCAATATGGATTCTTGGTTTAAAAACTTTCAAAATTTGAACGAGCACGGACTGGTGGAGGCCATAGGAATAAACAAGCACAGAGAACAAGTTGAGTGAAGATGTTTCCCGGTTGCACCACTTGCCAATCGCAGGTCATGTGGGACCTCCAAAGACCACACATGCACTCTCGCACCATTATTGGTGGCTTATTCGGAGAAGTGATGTCTTTAAGTATTGCATGACATGAAAATCATGTCTTTGGACTAAGGCTAGTAAAAACAAGGTTGTTGGAATCCTCAAAATGCTTCCCATTCCTCGAATCCATGAGAGTGGATTAGAATGGACTTCATTACTTGGCATCCTGACATAACTTGTGGCCACGATGCAAAACTACTAGTTGTGGATCTTGTTACAAAGATGACACACTTTGTTCCAACAACCACTTCTGTGAATGTAGAGGAGACCACTTGTATTTTCTTTGGGGATGTCTCAACGTACCACAATTTTGTGTTGCCCATTATCTCTGATCAAGATGAAACATTTACAAGTAAGGTGTGTTAAAAAATGCACGAGTATTTTGGCAGCCAATTGCAAAACGTCCATAGCGTTTCACCTTCAAAGTGATGGACAAAAAAGGGCATAAACTGCACTCTAGAAAACATGCTCCGCATGTTTGTGGACAATGCAATGAACGACTGTGACAAATTCTTTGCCCTGGCAAACTTTGCATTGAATAACTCGATAAATGAGTCTACACAGCTCACTCTGTTTGATTTGAATACAAGTTCACATCTATTGGTGCGTTCTTTATGAGAGAAGAGTTCAGGATAGGTTTATTCACCTTAAGCCTTTGCGTAGCACATATAATCATTGTCATATGAGGTGAAGGGCCACCTTTAAGATTTTTGGCAACAATAAGAGGAATATGGCGCAAAACGTTTTTTGTGAGGTCTTGTTTGCCATAAGTGAAGACGTGATGCCTAGCACAAAAAATGTTTGGTTGAAGCCGCTAGGGGTGCAAAAAATTCTACCAAAGTGGATTGGGCCATGTCTTATTGCTACACACATTGAGCCAATGGCATACCGATGAAACCTTCCGTTGAGTGTGAAGGTACATGACGTGTTGTATGTTGGCGTGTTGACTTCATATACGACAAAGTGAATCATTAATCCACCACTAATAGTCCTTGTTACCGACGACTTGTAAGAGGTTCTTTAATTAGGTGACCACCAAGAGCATACTTTCTTGTTTTGGGTTGTTTGGGAATACCTTGTTCATTAGGCCGGTTGTGCACGTGAACA